>BHFT01027105.1:0-12648 GCA_004320025.1 Laticauda laticaudata
CCCCAGACCCCTGCCCAGATCTCCCCTGTCTTTGGTTACCTCTATGGGGTAACCATAGCCTCCAAATCCAGCTGGATCCAGGGCACCTCGGCAGCGAGCGCAGCAGGAACTGCGCACGATCGCGGATTCCTGCCACCGCCGAAGCCTTGCAACAGGAAGTCCTGAATCAGTAGTAATTATTGTGACTTAATTTTATTAATAGGTTTGATCACTTTTATAAGCAGCATTAATTGAATGTTTTTTCAATTTTTTTGTTGTTTTAGTTTGTCTCTTTTCCATCTTTTGGGGACTTATGAGTTGTGATTTTAAAGATCTATTACATTGCAAAGAGGGAAAATTACTGCAGCATTGATAAAATAGCAGGAGAATAATTACTGCACAGATATTGTTGCAGATTTCATACATGATTGGCAAGATGGGCTGATAGAAACCTTGATATAATTGGACAAAAATGCTCTTGGTACACTCACTGGCAATGGTGAATAAATTGCTGCCAGTTTAATTCAAAGTGTCCACTGTGAACTTAGAACTTCCCAAGCAAGATCAGATTGGTAGCTATCTAGAGCAGGCTACAATTATAAAGTGACCAAACTGATAACACAGGGAAATTATTGAAAGACAGGTAGTCCTCAACTTACAACAGTTCATTTAGTGACCAGTTTCATTTAGTTCAAAAGTACAATGGCACTGAAAAAATGTTATGGACTTATGACCATTTTTCACATTTAAAACTATTGAAGCATCCCCATGGTCATGAGATCAAAATTCAGACATGTGACAACTGACTCATGTTTATGATGGTTGCAGTGTTGCATGATCATGTGATCAGCATTTGTGGCCTTTTGTCGAGCAAAGTCAAGGGTGGGATTCTACCAATTCAGAGCGGTTCTATAGAACCGGTTGTTACAATTCTGCGCAGTTTGGAGAACTGCCAAATCGTACCAGTGTCTGGCCCCGCCCCTCTCAACCCGCTCCTCCCCTCCCAGTCAGTCCTTATCATGCATATGTGACATAGCACCACATGTGTGACATCACTGACTGCGTTCTCCCCTGTCCAATCACTCCTTCAGGTATTTCTTTTTTTTCCCACTCCTCACGATCAGCTGTTCCCATGATCAGCTGTGCCACGATCCCCCTCTCTGTCTTACTGCTTCGCCCAGGAGACTTCTCTGAGGCCCAGGAGGCAAAAAGGGGTGTAGGGGTTGGGGGGGCGCAGCACACACACCTCTTCATCCCCACGCTCCAGTTTCTTGCCTTCCTGGGCCCCAGGGAAGCCTTCTGGGAGCAAAAAAATGGGAAAATGCAAAAAAGAAGTAGAAGCCACCCAGTCACGTGGCCACATCGACCTCGCCATGCCCACAGAACTGGTTGTTAAAAATTGAATCCCATCCTGAGCAAAGTCAATGGGGAAACCAAATTCACTAAAGAACTGTTTTATAACTTACCAACTGCAGGGATTCACTTAATAATTGTTGCAAGAAAGATCATAAAATGGGCAAAATTCACTTAACAAATGTTTTGTTTAGCAACCGAAATTTTGGCTCAATTGTGGTTGTTAGTTGAAGACTACCTGTACATGTAAAAGCAGCAACTTCCACTTTTCTTTCTTATCAATTTCCATTTGATAAGAGTTGCTTTTGTATTTTTTGTCACAGTAATTATACCAGCAAAATACCATCATTATCATTTTTTCAAAAAACAACAAAAGTTTGGATTTTGTATTCTATTACAGACATTAATACAATCATTGGCAGAAATTTGTGGCTAAATATAAAACATCCTGTCATAAAACCAATTTACAATATATTGTACATTTATTCATAAAATATTCATATCCTGAACCAATATATCTTGATATTTGTCATTGAAAAATATTTGTACCTGCATGCTACATTTTTTATCTCCTCTACTTGCCTTGTTAATCACAGTTATTTGCAGTACAACATGAATTATTAATTTTCCCCCAACAATTTAAATAAAATAAGTGCTTTGTAAGAATAAACAAGTTTTATTGGAAGTCAAGGAGTCTTCTTAATTTGACAGTATTGTGAACAGAGTTTTAGATGTTAGGATTTCAACAGTGTTAAATGTCAAAATGACAGACATTTTTGTCCATGAAGGGATTTTACCAATTTATAGAAAATATAGTGTGGTAATATTTTTCTGCATTCTTGTGATACTAAATATATGACCTCAGTCTTCTAGGACTAATTGGATCTACTGGATTATTGTAGCACTCTAGCACTGCCTCAATAGGGAAGGAAGAAGGTGATCCCAGTTCCACTCTACAGCATTGCTATTCTTTCTTCCAAAATAACTTATTCTGCAAGTAAAAAAAACAAACCTATATGTAACTGTATTAGACTTTTGATTGTACAAATCATCAGAATCATACAATGAGTGTCTCTGTCGCTTGCTAAATTGAGAAATAATTTTTAAGAAATAATTTTTAAGAAATTATTTCACTCTTATAAAATCAGAATCTATTATCACACTTACAGCATAGAAAAAATACATATGTGCCGTAGTACTTGCCAAAACATTGATTTCTACAGAATAACCTCGTGCTAATTTGTAAACTTATTAAAAATGTCTTATGCATTTACAAATCCATTTCATATTGTTATTACTACAGTCTGAGTCTTCATATTAATCAACAGTTGTGTACAAATACACTATTTTGTTTTGAACATTTGTTTACTGTATGTACAAAGGGGATGTACACATATAAGCTTTTTTTCAGTTTCAGCTCAGTTACCCTATTTTCTTCTCATCATCTCATATATGGGGGTTTTCTACTGAAGCAATCCTCTCAGACAGAGAAGCACTAAACAATAGTGTACACAGGAAATCAACAGGGCCAGGTTTCCTAACTTACAAATTTAAGTATCACAAGCTATAAATTAGCTCTGTGTTACTTATAAACAAATAAATTACTTTGTACACTTTACATCCTGATGATACTGTGGGTTTGTTCCAGATCTTTAAGTAGATACTTTGGAATTCTAGACTAGCTATTAATTTTTCATTTATTTATACTGTTGCATTATTGATACTGGCTTTGGCTGCAACTCTCTAAGATTTTGAAGAAGAATTCTGTAGAAAATAGAAGATATAGCTTGATCTTGACTGAAAAAGTTTCTTGATAGAATTTGGGAGAGGGATATTAGGCCCAATTTATTGTATATACTATAAGCACATTTGATAATTATAGATTTTTCATTTAGAATAAATGTTAGCATGTTTCTACTACAATTAACATTGTATCATGGAAAATCTTCACTGTTCTTTGTTTTAATTTAAAGAAAATGAGCTCAGTCTCCACACTGAGTTTCGACTGACAGGGAAGGAGCCCCGAGTCTTCACTTATTTAAATGTGCTTTATTGTTCCTTCAAATAATATTCTTTCTCTCAAGAAGTACTTCTGAAAAATGTTTTTAGAAGTGGGGAATATATGTGTGTTAGAGCAGGGGTCGCCAACCTTTTGGACCTCAGGGATCACCAAACTGATAATTTTAGATCCCAGGAACACCAACCAGTTCTGTGAGCGTGGCCTAATTTGTGGGTGTGGCTTGGTCATGTGACTGGCTGGACGTGTCTTGTATGTAAATATTACAACTTTTACCCAAAATCAGGCAAAGCAGGCAGATTGAATTGCTCACAGAATAACAGATTCATTCAGAGATCTATCTGCCATCAGCTAGCTCAGTCTCTTAAATTTGATTGCTGTGAGTCTGCACCGAATTTGCTTGCAAGCGAACCTTCAGTCCTAAGGGAGGTTTGGCTGTGCTGAGCCGAAGTTCTAAAGACTAGCGAGAAAGCAAGAAATCCAACCATTTCCTGCTTCCTAGCTAATCTAAATCTCCTGGCACAGCAGAACAGATGATGGTTGGAAAAAGGAAAAATAGCAATTTAGTAGGCAAGTTTACTGGGTAAGGAGTGAGTGGGCGGGGAGGGTTCCTGTGGGCCATGTGGGTGGCGCAGCCTTATGTTTCTGCATAGCTTGGACTAATTGCTTTGGGCGGGTGCTCTGGGGTTGAGATTTCTCTGCAGCCCACCAAAATTTTCTCATGGCCCACTGGTTGGCAACCGCTGTGTTAGAGAACATCTAGAATGGAGTAGCAATATGAATGGAATGTATATTTATTACTTCCTGTCTGCTCTGTGCACTACTGCAACTTTCCATATTGATTCCTGCTTTAATGGACACAAACCTGTATTTTCAGCTGAGATATTAAATGTTATGATGGCAATTATTAGAATTATAATTTATTTTTACTCTTTTTAAACAATTATTCATTTGCATCACTATAGAATGTTTATAGTTGGACAATTTGTTCAGCTTTATCAAATTTAAATGTAATGTAATTTTATTTAAATTAAATATCAATTATATCAAAATATATCATAATATTAGAATTCATTGGAAGGCCAAGTCTTGAGCCATGGGTATGTGGTCTTTCTCATTCAGGTGTGAATTAGTTATATAAATTCTCCTTATAACCACATATATTTAAATATCTACTCACCCATCTAGTTGCATACAAATGTAAACATATGCAAACCTGTCTCTGTCCAACCATTTTTCAAAGTTTCCTTCTGTAGCAGCATAGACAAAGTTTCTCTGGAATAATCGTTGAGAAAGTGAATGTATTCCATCTCTGTTTTTCTGTTCACATTTTGTATTTCATGAAATGACTTCTTTTTTTTCTTTTTTAGAAAGAATTACATACTTTTTAAACAACCGTCACAAACATTATTGAATAAAATAATACAGAAACATTATTTATTATCCAGTATTTTTGTACTATAATCTTAACTGTATTAAAATAATCATATGACTAAAATATTATCATTAGACAGTTGTAATAAAGTGAAATAATAGTTAAATTAAATAAAACCTAAAGCCATGGGCTTTCTCTGTATCTTATAAACAGCCTACTGCAAATTCAAGTTGTTCAAGACAACAGGGTGACTTGCTTAAAGAAACAAAAATCTTGTACTGGAAAATAGGAATCATCTAACAAAAAAAATTATATACTTAATATAGAGATTTGTTTATAGAGAAGGATGAAAATATAATTATGCGATATTGCACTTCATTTTCTTTTCTGTAAGTCTCTTACAATACACATTCTAATTTATATTCAAACTGACATGTTTTGTAGTCAATATATTGATTCCTGCTTGTGTTTTGCATAATTTATGTAGTTTTGCATAATTATCTTTCATAATTTATATTCTGCTAACACTGATTTCACATTAGCTTCTGATTTGCAAATGCTATGAAATAAGTTCCAGTGAGAATCCCCTGAAAAGGCTCCTGTGTTGAAACTGAAAAAAAAAGAAAACAGTAAAATCCCTATCCCTCTTTCTCCCAAGAGGGAAAGATCTGGGATGTGCCTATGTACCAAACCACTGTGGTATAGTCATAATGCAGCAGAGAGATAATGCCTATAATGCCTGCTCAAATTGCTTCTTGGTTAGGTTTAGGGTTGCCTTGCATGTATACTATGTGAAAAAATAGTTGTTTATTAGAAAATCATAATCTATTTTTAGAAAAAAATGTAGGGGCTTGTGATATATCAATTGACCCCAAGTTGGCACTCACCAATTATTTTGGACTATAGCCATAGTTGCTAGAAATTTAGGTAATTATAACATATCCACAAGGAGCCAAATTGAGAAATGCAGATGTGCATAATGAAATATTTAAAAGATCACACAAAAATATTATAACATCTAACTAAACTAATATGTACAAGAAAACTCAGTTTAACAGACTGTTTGAGGGAAAGGAGGGTGGGAGTAAAATCAGATAACTGGAAAAAGAAACAGTGGAAAGCAATAGACAAAAGAGGAATCAGTAAGATAAAGAGTCAAAAAATGATAGAAAGTGGAAGGCAAGCCAGGAAGAGAGTAACTAATATAGTCAAGAGAGTAAGAGGCGATGGTCGAAGAAGGGAAGGATAAGGATTCCACATGAATGGGTGTTTTATTAGTTAAGATATATAATTATTGATTTTGACAAACCTGGAATTAATACTTTATCATATAATTATTAAAGATACATAAAATATTGATTAGAATAAAAATAAGGATTAATACTTTAATTGGAATAAATATGAAAATGAGATTTTATCATAGGATTGTTATTCAAGATATATAATTGTTTATGGAATATACAAGAAAATCAATATGAAGGAATGCCGTGTAGAATCTGATGGAGAACATATGTATATTGTATATGGTAATAGATAAAAATGATTATACTCTTATTAGACTATAATTTGTTAACTGAAAATAAGATGGAAAATATGATTTGTGTAATTTGTGTAAGAACGCAGTCAGAAAAGAAGAAAATACTTCCTCCCTTTTCCAAGACCTTAAAGCCACAGGACATGAAATTAATTTTGAGGGAACCAAATTAATCTCCAATACTGAACACTTCAACAAGAGAATAATCAGGGAAGTCATCGAAATAGAGAAATACCCCCATAACATGAATATATGGGATGATACCTCCCGCTTACCAGACATCTGGAAACTAGCCCTTATCAACAAACGAGTCCCAGCCACGAAAACCAATACCAGACCCAAAACAATACATGACGCCACCACCAATCTCCTTCACCAGACTCGAACCCAAACCCATCCCATAGATGAAAGGCAATCACCATCCAGAAACCAGACCATGACTGCATCACCAGCTGCCACACACCCCGACCCCTAAACCAAGCAAACTGACACATGCTATGAACACATAGTCAGACCTCAAACTCGGAGCCAAACCAAAACCTGGAATATTACATTACAGCCAGCCGCTCAGGATATCATATCACAGAACTCAGGAAGTTACAACACAACCAACAGCCCAGGAGATTACAGCACAAGACCCAGGATGTCACAACAATAGAACTCAGAAGGTCATCATACAGCCCGTTACCCAGGTCATTACAACACAGGAGGCTGATAGACACACAGCCAGTACCTCAGGCACAAGGATTCTTACAAAAAAGCCAACCAATCTGCAAACATCAACTCCATCAACCAATCAAGAAATAACAACACAGCCATCCAGCCCGCTTACAACAGAGCCAGCACACCACACCTCCCCACCAGTATTTATAGAGAGAGACGGCAGCTCCAATCATGCTTTGCTTGCACAAGGACGAAGCCAAAAGCACCAGCCTGAAGATGGCGAGAGGGACCTCGTTGAAATGTCACCAAGATACTCTCAATCTTACACAGGAAAAGACCTGAACACGCCAAGACCTGCATATGTGTGTGTGTGTGTGTGTGTGTGTGTGTGTTTATGTATATGCATATGTATATATAATGGTGGCAAAATTAATATTAAAAAGGTGATAAATATTGGATAATACAAATTAAGGTAAATTTATTAATGATTAATTGAATGATATAATTTGATAAAAATTGCAAATATGATGAATATGTATTAAAAATGAATGATATTAAGAATATAGACATTGATACAAAGTAACATATGACAATATTGCATGAAAAAATTGGTAATAGGTAATGATATGAAATCAGATAAAAAAGTTAATAGTAGGACTGTATAATTATGGACATGTTTGTTTCAAAATGTTAAAAGACCTGGAAAATCACACTGTTCACCCAAAGATGTATTTAAAGAAATAAAAATAAAAAAATTAAAAAATATAAAAAAATAAAAACCTTTTGTGGCCATGGACCATGGCAATGGTTCCCCAACACAACTCAAGATTTAAATCATACTTTTTCTTCAAGCCTTTGCAGACCCTCTGTGACGACATTGTAGCCCCTGAAGGATCTGTGGACCAAAGGCTGAGAATCACTGCACTAAAGTGAAGTTTCATAGCAGATTTCTTGGACAGTTCACTGTACATATATTTCTCAGTTTTGAATCCGAAATAGTTAATATTCACTAGTAATATAAAGTTGTGAAGCACTTATTAAATGCAGTTGTTTTGTTTAATCAAAATTACTAAGGAACAGTGGTAGTTCTGAAACCCGTATTATTCTTTTTCTCAGAAATTGTTGCAAAATCCTTTTTTATTAGTATTAACCTTTTCTTTATTAACATGTGCCATCTTATTTATTCTCTACCTTATCTTGGTTGAGAAGGGATTTTTCATATTGAAGTCCACTTATTTAGGACCATCTACTTTTTCTTTCTTCACATCCTACATTATTTTAATCCCAGAAAAATGAACCAAAGAAACCTAGTCACAACTTTGCATGGTAAAACAGTTTGGTAACAGTGAAATGATTGTCCACCTCCGAAAGCAATATTTCAGCTTGACATTTGAGTCATCAAGGGTGGGGAGGGGGTATTTCCCTACTTTGCATTTAAAGGGAAATAATTAAAATTAATACTTCATATGGTGTATCATTCACAACTGCTTTCTTCAGGTAGATAATAGGCAATTACTACAGTGGTTATATGTCACTTAGTAATTCCCTTCTTCGTGTCCTCTCTGTATTTATTCATGTCACAATATGACTTTCCATAAAAAAATTAAGTATCAACAAACTACCTCTTAAGTAACATGTGATTTAATGATATTCATAAAAAGAGTGCCATAGCTCGATAAGTAATAATCCATTTTTTTACAGGGACTAAAAAGTTAAAGAGTGTTTTGTTCTCTGAATGATGAACTACATAATTAATGCTTTCTCTGGGAAAATCTACAACTAGTCATTCAATTTGATTTAAGAATTAGTGATTTAACTATCCTGGCTTTTATTATACTTATATAGTATTTACAGCAGCATAATAAAAGTTTTAATTCTTAAAATTCTTTGGTAATAAGCTTGATCAAACAATGTAAGTAAATAAAGATTTATATCTGAGAACAGCAATTCAGATTGAGTACAAATTATTCCCATTTGTATATTTTCTTACACTGGTATCCTAGGAAATTCCATTCCTTCTTCCTCACCCCCCTCACAGTGGTCAAAGGGACCTCTCAGTGGTCCTTTCCAAAAGCCATGCAGTCTAGTTCAAATTCATCTTCTTTAGTTTCTTGTTTGGTTGATGTCATTTTTCACACTATATTTCCTGTCAGATATAACTATTTTGATCCTTACTATATTAATTTTCAGAACCATTTTCCCCAGTCTATCATATTACATTATTTGTACATTTATCTCCAAACCAACACACCTTTAATGTCACCAAAACCATTCTTATTCATTTATCCATTACTTTATTGTACATCCCTATATTACTGCCTCTTTACTAAAGAGCAATTTATAAGTATTCCATTTATTCCCACAAATGCTTCACTTTAATTTCATACCAGTTTTACTTCATTCTACCATCAACTTCAAATTCCATATTCATCCAAAATATGCCATACTTCAAATCTCTATCACTTGTTTTGACGTACATTTTAGCCAGACCTCCTTCATTCATATTATTATATTTATTTTCTTTTTCTGAAAGCAGGCATCCTTTCCTCCCTCCTTTTTCCTTCCTTCCTTCCTTCCATCCTTCCTTCCTTCCTTCCTTCCTTCCTTCCTTCCTTCCTTCCTTCCTGCCTGCCTGCCTGCCTGCCTGCCTGCCTCCCTTCCTTTTTATTGATATTTTTTATTATTTACCACCATTAACACTTTCACATAATATTGTTTATTCAAATTAGTAAAAATTATGCTAGGTTACCAGATTATGCTAGATTACCAGACTTAGTCATATTGGTGTTTTCTGATAATAAAGATGGTACCTCTCAATTTTAATACCTTTTAACCGATACAATCAGATTTGCAATTTGGAATCTTTAATCTATAGCCTATTTTGTAAGCCAACACGCTGCTGACTATTATGAGATATATTCAATATATTAATAATCCTGGGAAAAAGAACACAATTAAAATAAAAATAAGAAATTCTGTGGAAGTATTTGTTTTCATATTTCTGTCAATTATGTGTTACTTAAAGCTAATTAATATTGGGCAAGTGAAAGTAATTTTTTTTTCAAAAGAAAGAAGTTGGCATAGAAAGGCTGCAAGCAGAAAAGCAATCATTTTTATTTTCAAAAGCAAGTATTCTTTTAAAACTCAGGAAAGGAATTAAGGACCTTTCCTTCTTATGTTATTTCAAAATTTTCTTTTCTAAAACTGCGGTACCAGTGCTGATTGTATCAATAAAATTGCTAAAGAGCAGAGAATTTGTTTTGTTCCATGTTATGTCATATTCTTTGTATGTAGAGCAGTAATAACAACATCCAGTTTCCAAATGATTTTTTTCTTTTAAATTAGGAATAAATTATAACATATTTGGATTAAAATAAATCATTAAATTCCAAATAGTGTATTAAGTAATTTTTCATTGTGGATAAGTTTTTAATTTCATACTTATTTTCTTTATTTATTTTATGTTGTCCATTAGCCTTGAAATCCAAATAAGTTCCATTAACTCAACATGAAAAGGATTATATTGTAAATATCTTTGATTAATATACTTGGAGCATTTGATATTCTCCCATGAGCTGTTCAGAGCATCCAGAAGTGGGAGGTGCTTCAGTCTCTTCTGGAAAGGCTGGGCTTAAACTATCACACTGGGTAACATGCTGTCTAAGGATACCTCTTGGGGCGCACACTGAAATTTAATTGGCCTCTGGTCCCATCTGGGGTTTGCTTACTGTGTTGGCTCCCCGCTGACCCCTCATAACCGGAAGACTTACAGATATTATCTCAGTTCTAATCGGACATATGTAGCTGATGTCTACTCATGAGATGTGGATGCTATCGGGCCTTGATAGTCAGCCGATCCGACGGACTCCTTCGAGATGAGTGAGGAGTTCTGTTTGCAGAACCTCATGACAAGAGAGGGAAGCATTTTTTCTGTTTCTATTCTTATAGGAGGGCTGACAAGGAATTGCAAAAATCTGTACTCCCCCCGTATTCGAGAATGATAGCAGCTTGCTTTATGCTTGTATCCGCAGCTGCAATTGTCTGAGCGCAATGTTGAAATCAGCATTCCAGCATGCTGATCACAGCCATGAAGATGCTCAACTCCGAGATCTAAGACTGAGAATACTTGACCTGGCATTAAATGTGGCCGATGTGTCCGGAAATTCTGCGGCCCGCTCGCTTAATCTTATAGCTATGTCCTGTGGGATTTGACATTTGACAACCCACACGCAGGCAATCATATCTCAGGCTGGAGAAACAATGGAGAGGAAGGAATGCTAAAAAAGGCGCAGGTGTTAGAGTGCCCTAATCGGCCGCGCGTCAGAAGAACTGCGCCACTAACTGGAATACAACCCAAGTTTGCTCTCTTTCTCCGTGGTCTAGGGCTTCTTCGCCTCATATGGGAAGAAGAAGGCCAGTGTCACTAATGCGGCTAATCCTCCGGCGTTTTGGAGAAAATTTGAAAATCTGGATGCCAATTTAATAATTCGTTTTAATGCATCACACCTGTTGGGGCTGGGTATTGAAATGCTGTGATGCCCATTTGATGTTGTACGCAATCTCAGCAACGATACGAGGGACAGGAATAGTTTTCCACCTCATTAGAGTTTGGACGGGTATGTCCGAGAATATTTTGATCCTGGCCACGGGAATTCGTGTCTGAGACCCTGATGATGACAATGGATGAGGGTTTGAATTGTGCCTAGTTTTAGACTCAGTGTATCTGTTTGCCTTAAACAGTAAGGATTTACAATGAAGGTCTGGGAAAAAGCGCAGAAAGTAGCCTGGTCTGGAATGAGGATTTCCTGTTCGATACTGACATTACCTCGTTCCTATAACGTGGGTCAGGCCTCTGACAATCCAAGTCATCTGAATGGATCAACCCATCCATGGGAACATCCTGATTTCTCAATTCCACCACTTCTGAAGACCCTGGACTCGGTATGTGCATGAATATTGGAGAATAACCGAGTTTAGTGTATGTCCCATATGCGCACAAGGATACGAGCAGAGACAAGGGATCCCACATTCGCAACATGGTGAGAAGTTCCTGGTCCTGATGGGATTGCTGAACTTAGCCGCACATGCCCCTATTTGAAATTCTCCATTCCCCATCCATATGCCTATTTCGATACGGGAATAGTCTCAGGTAATTACTCTCTCTGTTTAGCTGCGCGACCGTAGGGGGTTGAAAGTTGCCTCGGATTAAGTTGGGCAGATGCTCTATTGAGAAAGATGTGGACCTAATGGGAGGTTTGTCCAGAATAGTCATGCCTGGGGCTGGGTAGATACAGCTCCAAGGGCCCAACATGGACCTGTGGTTTGATACTCCATTGTATGTGTCAATAGTTCTACTTTGTCTGCTCCCTGGCCCGTCTTCTGGCAAGTCGTCGCAAGAGAAGACGGATCGGGGGATTAGATAAAGGTAATTGCCTGAAGTGGCTGTCTCAGGCTACTGCGGAGTGCGGGCTCTGCCAGTCACAAGGAAGCTATTCCCAAACTGATCGAGAAAACTTAATAGAGGCTACAAGCCTTGAAGGCACCAAATAATTGGGGGAGGATTTTTACAAGCCGAAATAAGACCAAAGACAACCTGAATTTGGAATAGCTGAATTAAGAAACTGTTCCAGTCAGGGAGTGCACAAGCCTCGTACGATGTAAGGCTGAGCTTAAAAGTGGGGACGCTGGGCAATGTCCATTGGAGGAGGAGAGAGGGTCCGCGGAAGT
>BHFT01027106.1:0-24382 GCA_004320025.1 Laticauda laticaudata
GGCATGTTTTCACATTGTCGGCTCTACGAATTCCAAGGGAGCTACTCATGATATAGCAAAGCGACGATCAATCTGGATTATAGGAGAGTCTAGAAAGAAAGAAGCTTGTACCTTAAACACTCTGGGTTGAAGAGGTAGGAGGGAAAAATAAATGAGCGAGCACCTAAGCACATGACATGTACCTTGATTCTAGAATTATTGCTGAGATGAAGTAGGTTGAGGTAGTCTGTGATCTTCAGGTTCATGTCCGAGAAAAGAAGATTCAAAGGAGAAGGGGAAGGGAACATAAAGATAAAAAAAGGAAGGGAGGATGATAGAAGAAGGAGAGGAAGCGCATAAAAGAAACAAGAAAGGGAAGGAAAGGAAGATAAAAGAAGAAGAAATGGAAGGAAGGTAGAAAAGGAGAGGAGCAGCCAACCTAAAAAGAAGAAAGAACAGTCGATAGGAGTAGGAAATAGAGAGAAGTTATAAGGAATGGAGGTAAAGTAGAGCATAACAAGCGATCGCGGAGAAGTTATGAGAAATGCAAAAGAAAAGGATAGGACGTTAGTATGAAGCAGAGGAGCTCATGCATATCAATAGAGGCAGAACAAGAACTGATAAACGAAGAAGAATATAGCAACAGAAGGTAGATGGAGATGGAGAGGGAATGGGAAATGTGCAGAAAAGAAGCAAGGAAAGGAGATAGGAAAACGGCTCTGAGAATTAAAGGAAAGGAGATGGAATAAATAGGGGAATACAATGACAACTTTGGATGGGAAATATTGGCAAAGTAATAGTTAAAAGTAGGAAGCCGGGGTATAAGGAAGAAGAGGTGAAATGAAGATGGACAGATTACACTATCCTAAAAGGAAAGATAATCGTGAAATTTAAAATAGGCGCTAGGTGAAGTAAAGAAAAGTGTGTATTATAAACACATCGAACGGGGAGAGGAAGGAAATTTAAAAAAGGAAAGGGAAAGAATGGAAAGAAAAGGAAGGGAAGGGAAGGGGGGGAAAGGAAATGAAGGAAAAAAAGGAAAGGAGGAAGGAAAAGAAGGGGGAAAGAAAGGGAGGGAAGGAAAAGGAGAGGAAAAAGAAAGGAAATGGGAAGAGAAGAGAGGAGAGGGAAAGGAAGAAAAAATAAGAACAAGGATGCAAAGCGAAATACATGTACTACTCAAACACTATCGGTCTGACTTTTCTCCGTGACGGAAGTTTTCGTCAAAGAGGATATAGCCTTGTGTTGACCAGCTGCAAGACGGCTTTTTAACAAGAACAAAGTAACACGCCTCAGTGAACACTTTCGCAGTTTTGTGTGCGTGTCACTCATCAGATCGGGGTGCAAAGCTCTAATCATCTAGAGCGAGATGGCAGAACCTAATGCAGAAAAGAGAGAGATGGCTTAAGCATCACACAGAACTGCACACGAGGAGTTAAACTCTGCTGAATTGGAGAGAATACCAAGACGAGATAAACTGTTGAGCTTGCAAATACTTATTTTAATTGCACAAAGCGCTTCATTGTGTGCTCCTAGGGCAATTAACAGTAAAGAAACGGAACGACAAATAAAAAGAGGATAGATAGGACAGGAGTTAATCAAGGTCTCACATGGCTCGAGATTAATTCATTGATTAAATCTACCACTCAGGAGAAGAATTCGTCTCTACTGCGGTGGGGGCGGACGGGGGTGTGTCCCTGGGGATTTGGTTTATTTAAATGTCAAGGCAGAACAAAGCAAGGGCAAGCTATAAGTTTATGAACGGATAACGTTCTTGATAATTTTTATGACTGGTTTCTCCTGTACTCTTTCAATAACTGGTAAGAATAAAAAATAAATAACAAAAGCTGCAGAGGTCAGGGTAAGCGGTGCCTAGCTACTTAGGTTTATCCGAGAAAAGATTAAGTATTTTGTATATATGGCACAAGGAGGGAGGCGATGTGTGTGCTCCGCGTGGTGAGAGATGCGACGGATGAAAAGTAGTATAGATAGTAGGAAGAACAGCAGTGTGGCAGGAGAGGGAGGCGGGGGATGGAGTGGAGCAAGAAAGTGGAAAGGACGGAGGATGTTGAGCTGACTGCTAGAAGCTTTCATGTGGGGTGGCCTAGCCTGTCTTGGCAGATGAACTTTGGTGTTCCTTGTCTGACTTTTGTAATCAACGGCCAACGCTAGGTAATCTATTATTACCAGTGTTCAGAGCGGGGAGTAGCAGGAGGAAGGAGGAAGAGAGTGGTTCTGAGGCCTTGGTGCTCTTTGAGCTTGGTAGTACTTTTCTTGTCATATTTCATGACCCAACTAGAGGCATCATCATGTAGAAGGAGTGAGTTTTGAAAAGAGGAGGAGGAGGATTGAGGAGGAGGGAGGAGGAGGAGGAGGAGGAGGAGGGAGGAGAGAGGAGGAGGAGAAGGTAGACAAAGGAGGCAAGAGGAGGAAGGAGAAGAGGAGATGGAGGAGGGACTGTAAGGTTTCTGTGGGTCTCTGAACTTGGTGTTTCCTGAGACATTCAGATCACTGGTAACATCAATAGTGCTTAGAAGGGAGAGAGGAGGAAGAAGAGGAAGAGAGGAGGAATGAGGACAGAGGAGTGTCCTGAGGTCTGGGCTCTCTGAGCTTGGTAAGCTTCCTTGTACATATTTCAATCGACCCAACTAGAACATCATCATGCTAGAAGGGAGTGGAGTTTGTGGAGTGGAGGAGGAAGGAGGAGCCATCCTTGTACTATTCTAAACTAGTAGTTTTCTTGCAGACATGTCATTTCCCAAAGTAGGTAACATTCTGTACTCCTAGCTCAGAGAGAACCAAGACCCACAGTAAACTCTAGCTGGAAATATTTCTTCTATTGGTATACCATACCATAATACTAATAATACCAATAATATAATAACGAACTATAAACCGCTTCCTAGCTGTGATTTGATTGCTTATTGTACCCACATGAATATATAGTGTTGTACTATGATTCTTTGATGAATGTATCTTTTCTTTTATGTACACTGAGAGCATTTGACCACAGATGACAATTCCTAAGGTGTGTCAATCATCCTTGGCCAATAAAGATCATCATTCCTAATAAAAAGGTTTCCGTACTAAGAATCCCAGTTTTGTCTGGGCTCCAGCTCAACAGAATTCTCAAACAAAGAGTTGACTTCTCGACGGACCTCCCTTCGCTATCTAGTTGACTGACAGCAGTCTTTCGCTTATATGTACACCTATACCAGTACGCCGCCAGTTCTTTGGAGAAGCGGGAGTCACAAAGTTGACTGAAGTTGGAGGCTCCGCTCAGACTGCCCCCGCTGTGGTCTAGCATCCCAAAGATGCTGGTACACACGGTTTCTCTCTTTCCTGTTCTATGGTGGGGAGGATTCTCGGGGGATCAGTTCGGCTGTCTGTTGCATCTCGGCTCTTCTATCTCTGTTGCCTTTCTCCAGTCTGGTACCGGTCATATGTGTGGGGTCTTTTTTATGCATATGCGAGATCAGGAGGCGGTTGCGCACCTCGCCGCTCTGGGTATGATTTTTTCTTTGATGTAAGTCTCCGTTTTCGACTCTGGCTACTAATTCAAAGAAGCTAAGCTTTCGTTCTCTCAGCTCTAACCTGGAATCGCTGGGACTGAATTTATACCGGACTTGCCATCTAGTAGTCCTCACTGCTCTGCAGTTTCAACAGTTTCACCAGCCACGCTAAACGGCGCCATTCGCGCATTTTTGGAAATGAAGACATGCTAGATCCACTTCGGTCTGCATCTATACTTTGTGGACAGGAGTGTGATCCCTGTAACTGGCATTCTAGAGTGAGGATAGATAGGCGGTGATTAGCTATTTTAGTGACGCCTATATGCACATTGTTAAAAAGGAGGATTGAGGAGGCGTAGGCGCGCCTCGCCATTCTCCTTCACACTCAAGAGCTGGGTATCTGGGAATACTGGACAATCCTTTCATCTTATTCCTACTCAGGGCTATCTCATATCATCTAGCGGCTTTTGCTCAAGTTATTCCGTTTCAAAGAGGCTCTGAGCAGACCTTGACTCTTGCGGAGAGGGGACCTACTACCAATCTTTTGATTTCCCTGCGGAAGGATTGATGTGCCCCTCATCCCTCCTACACGTCCTCTTCTGCCAAGTTTTAAGCCTTTGATTGTGCAAATCGACCATCCCTTCCATCTTCCAGGCCTCTGTCTTTCGGATCTCGATCAACTTCTGCCAGGTCAGTTTTCTCAAACTTCGCTCTTCGAGGGCCATCTATAGTGCTTCCAGCTGGTGCTAGTCTACCAGGTGAGTTCCAAATTGTTCTATGATGAGAATAAATGGTCTTCAGAAGAAAAACAAAAATACAGTTGCGCGACTCATTTGTTTCTCTTTAGAAATAAAAGGCACCTTTGGCGTACTTCTCCCCTTTGCTACTTGATATAAACGGTTGCATATATACTAAGCCAGACAGGCGGGGGCTTCCGTCCAAACTCATTGTCAATAACCTCGTGCGATGTCTTTGAAAGCCGTCCTTTGAAACCAAGGGGACTAGGGCTATTACTGTAAACAGAGACAAAAACGCTCCAGTCCCACAGAGTGCTTATTATGGCTAATACACCTGTCACGCATGCATATCTCTTATGCACTTAACTTTAAGGTTTGGTTTGAATATGCGGAGCCTATACCTTCGCGCGAGTATCAGGCTTTGTGTGTGGCTTTGGCAATCCATAGAAAACACAAAATTGTTTTCCAACAAGACAAGGCAATACCAACTTAGAACTAAGTAGAAAATTTTTCCTTAACATTACGGACAATGTAATCAGTGAAAACATATGTGGCCAATTTTGATAAGTTTGTTGTGCTTGCACAGAGCGGAGCTTAGTTTTTCATGCTGCTCAGTAAAGAGATGTGCAGATAACCGTACACTCTTGTTCGTTGAAGTGTGGTGAGGTGTTTCACCTGCCCTTTTGAGAGCAGGGAGCGTCCTTGGAATGCCTAATGGATAGCACAACGTGTCTGATGGCGCTCAGGCGAACCGACCAAATTTCACTACATTTCATTGAAATCGGGCGTGTAAAAACACTAGTAGACCTGCTTGCCGGAATATACTGCCCCGCCCAGAGAACGACGCTCTGCTGTCGTATGAAACCCTGTCTCTCGCTCCCTACGTCCGTCGCCGTTTTCCGTACTGGCTTTCCAGCTTTGACGGGTTCATTCACAGGCCCGGACCGACTGATAAATCATGGATGCCTAGTCTGGGTTGGGGGCCAATGGGGACTCACTGTGGGCTTGTCGGCTCGCACATGGGTTCAATTCTGCTACAGAAACTCACAGCCATTTTTAAGCCTGCAACTCATTTAGGGCCGGCTGTGGGGTTCCAATTTATTGTTCACTCTACGTTGCAAAGATCCCAACATGGCTAGCAATCCGATGCTCTTAATATTTTGAGGATCGCGGGGGGAGAGAGCGGTATACACAGAGGTTGTTATCGAGAAAGGGTAGAGCCTGGAAGGGGGAGGCACGAGAGAGTAGATAAGGGAGAGAGAGGTAGGGAGGCAATCTGTTTGGTGTCTCGAGTTTCTGACCAGAGCGAAAGACGCACAAGAATACAGTTGGGGAGACTAGGCTAACATATCTTTTCAGGTACTCTGGCTCGCAGAACTGTCAACCAGAAATTTGTGATATCACGTTTGATCAGATATGGTGGCACAGCTTCTGCTTGGAGGAGGATTACTTTTGCTCTATCGTGGTCCTTAAAGGAGATTCTACGTCTCTGTGGGGCATTTAGCTCTGCGGGGAGGGAAAGAAAAGACTTTTGCTGCTCTTGCCTGCAAAGAGGTAACCCCAATCAATTGCAGCAGTAGTCATACCGCCAAGCAAGATAGACTGACAGATAAGCCCAATGGCGATTTTTTGTAGGTGGCTGGGGCAACGGTTTCTTGTCCACAGGGAGCCGACGTGGCCCAAAATCCCTTGCGCAGCTGGACTGGTTCTCCCGCTTTCCCCATTTACATCATTCCGCAGTAATTCGAGACTGCTGGATAGCCTGGGCAGAGGTGAATTTCGCCCCATTCGCCCAGCGCCTGGTTTGCCGATCTGGTCACTGTCTGTGCGGATCTCTGGGGATTCCAGGAAGATGATTTCATACAGCAGAGGCATCTGCTTCCCGGATCTCCAGTGGTTCAAATTGCGTGTGGTTGTTGAGCAGATGTTAAGAGCAGCCAGTCGGAGCAGGTCATCCTTATAGTCAGATGTTTGTAATGTTTACTGATGCATATGTCAAATGCATTGGGAGGGTTTTTTGTCGATTGGTTGTCAGGGATGGGTTTCCCTCTAGAATGCGGGGTAAACGGTTCTGTTTGCTCGGATGGCTTTGACAAGGTGCTGGCCCTAACACTTTGTGCGTCCAAGTAGCGTTTGTTGCTTCAGTCACTCGCTGGGATTATTTTTTTTGTCCATTATCTTCGTTTCAGAGATTTTTAGCTTCCAATCTCTGCCCTCCTGTGGTTCACAGGTTCCCATCCTGGGACCTTCACAAGGTCCTCCAGGCCCGAACAGAACCTTCCTTCGAACCCCTCAGAAAGGTGTCCCTTCAATTCTTGACCTTAAAGGTGGTTTTCTTAATAGCCATCACTTCAGCTAAAAGGGTGTCAGAGTTGGCTGTTCTATCTATACGGGCAGGACTTTTGCACTTTTCATGACAATAGAGTTGTTCTTCATTTAGACCCGACCTTTGTACCCAAAATAAATTCTGGATTCCACAGATCCCAATAAATAATAGCTCCTGATTTTTGTTCCCGTCCACAACACGCTTTAGAGCGCAAGTGGCACACCTTAGATGTTAGAAGGGCTCTTAGAATTTATATCAAACACACTTCAACGTTTCGGAAGACAGAGGCTATGTTTGTATCCTTTTCCCCTTCCCACTGGATGAACAAGGCCTCTCTTGCCATCTGAAGCAGGTGGATCAGAGCTTGCATCGCACAGGCCTACAAAGACAAAGCTCTGCCAGTACCACAAGGCTTGACAGCACACTCCACTAGAAGTGCTGCAACTTCGGCTGCCTGGACCACCCAGGCACCACGAGAGGAGATTTTCAAAGCAGCTACATGGACATCCCCAGCTCCATTCATCAGACACTACACCTTGATTCCTACACCTCCACAAGCATGGCTTTTGGCAGATGGGTTCTTTAGTGAGTGGTGCCTACTTTGGAGTGAGAGACCGGATGAGGACCCTCCTGAGGACATGGAGGCTTTGGTATGTCCCATCCTGGGCTCTCGCAGCAGCATAGAGGAGAATGGGCATTGGTAAATTTACCTGAGAATGCTCTTTCTATCTATGCTGTTAGACAGCCCAGTCCCTCCCTTGTTGCGTCCGGATTGTGGTAAGGTATGTTAAGGTTCATGATTCTGTTTTGGCTTTCAGAGACACTCACTAAAGTCTGTCAGGTTTCTTTGTCAAAGCTGGGGGGTTTCTCCTACAGGCTGCTACTTTTATACTAGACAGACTCAGCTTGATGATGTCATCAGGAGGAGTCATACCCATCCCGTACTCTCTAGCAGCATAGATAGAAAGGGCATTCTCAGGTAAATTTACCAACACCCATTCTGAGCCAGCTGAGGAAGATAGTGGTAGTATTATGTGATATTAAAGGCACTTGCATTTTCTTTGTGGAAGGAAGCAAATCATATTCTGTTGTCTGCACGAGAGACTTATCTGTCCTTCCTTTTAACTAATTACAGTTTTTAAAATACCATATGTTTTGTGTAGCTGAGTTTATTTGGTATCCAGGGAACAGTTCTATAAATCAGTGATATTCCATGAAGCTGGATGGGGTGTAGGGGGAAAATAGAAGCATAATTACTATCCATTTACTTCATTTCATGAAAATGTCTTGCTTTTGAGTGTTTTTAATTTTTAACCAAAGCGGTATCACACTCATCTCCAGACTGGTATCTCCTCTGGGCCCTTGAGAGGGTGAAAAAATGACTTTTCTGGAAAAAATGGGAGTGGCAAAACGGGCCTATTTCCGGCTTCCAGTGGGCCTCCAGAGGCCGGGAGAGACTGTTTTTGCCCTCCTAAAGGCCCGGAGGAGGCCTCTGGACCCTTGGGAGGGTGAAAATAGCCTCCCGGAAACAGGAAGTTCCAGCAGGTCAAGGGGTGGGATTCTACCTGGTCACATCCGTTCTATAGAACTGGTTGTTACAATTCTGTGCAGTTCAGAGAACTGGCAAATCACACCATTCACTGGCCCCATCCTGCCCAGTCACTCCTTACCTGGCATGCACACCATCCAACTTGCCTGCGTTGTGCCTTTGACTAATTTTTGGTAAGTTGCTATTTTTCCTTTTGTTTTCCCCCGACCATCAGCTGTTCCAACTGTCAGCTGTGCTGGAAAATTTAGATGAGCTAGAAAGCAGGAAATTGTTAGATTTCTTGCTTGCTGAACCTTCCTAGCTTCTATTTTTCAGTGCAGACTCAGACAGTAGATTGCAGAATGGTAGATCTCTGAGTGAATCTGTGATTCTGGGAGAAACTCAATCTGCCTGCCTGCTCTGCCTCATTGTGGGTAAAAGTTGCTTTTTTAAAATAAAAAATTCACTATTTACATACATGGCATGTTGTGAGTTAATTTTATGAGTTTGCTTGTAAGCAAATCTTATGTGACAGACTCAGACAGCAGATTGCAGAAAGGTAAATCTGAGTGAATCTGTGATTCTGGGAGCAGCTCAATCTGCCTGCCTGCTTTGCTTGATTTTGGGTAAAAGTTGCTTCTTTTTTTATGGAAAAGTAAATATTTACAAAAATATTTACAATATTTACATATAAGCCATGCCCAGTCAGCAAGCCATGTCCATCCAGTCACATGGCCACCAAGCCACACCCACATATTAGGCCATGCCCACAGAACCAGTTGTTAATATATTTTAATCCCACTCCTAGGTAGACCCTGCCTACCATGGCCATGCCCATCCAGCAACCGGTTGCTGGGATGTTTGAATCCCACCCCTGGATTACTAGTAAAGCTGAAAAAGTTATATTGGCTTGAGTTTTAGAAATTTCACTTATAAAGCTTGAAAATTGTTTTTTGTGTCGCTTTTTGTGGTTAGTTAAGTCAGTTGTAATTGATGATATCTGGTTTTTTCCCTCAATTCTTACCCAATACAATTTATTTCATTTCTTGTCTGTCTGTCTCTGTCTAGAATTTGTACTTCTTATTCTCTTTAAGGCTCAGTCCCACTGGCCAACGGACGCAAAAAGTATGCATAAAGAACATAGCGGACGAGCAAAATTTCGGGGGTGGCTCCATCCATTGTCATCCGCTCCAAAAATTGGTGAAAATTTGCATAAACACACACCACACGGAAACAGAAAGGAAACGTGGGTAGTAATGTAGTGGGGCATGTTAAATGGATGTTCATAAACGACCGCCTGAGCGGATGGACGCGGATGGGAAGGCGGATACACATCCGAAGGAGTTCTCGGGGGAGAATTTCGAAGCGGACACATAACGGAAGGGGCGGTCAATGCATTAGCGGAATGGAAAGCAGATGCATACGGAACGCCTATAGAAACATCAAGGGAATGACCAGTCTCGGAGACGAGCTGTTGTAACGAATTTTGATCCGTTCTCCAATGCACATTACATTGACGTCTTCGCCGTCCTCCAGCTGGCGGACTTGTCTCTCTCTCCAGACACAAAGCTCGAAATGATAAACCTGCTGCATGCTGGACGCTGAAGTGGAGTGTATGACAACCTCATGAGTATCACACACAAGGAGACGCTGCAGCATGCATGCACGTCAGCTATACAGTGAGTGACACACTCTCCCACGATATCAGTGTCACGAGTGACACACCACTATTTTTGTCAGTCAGGCAAGAACGAGAGGAAGACTACACTCTGCCAAACTACCATTCACAGCTATCGCTGGCAGAGCGAAGGCTCAGACCTATCCACGTCCCCAACCTTCTTGGTCTCGGCGTACTCTGACTGGAGCTGCTGCTGCATTCTGCTGCTGCTGGCTGTCAAGCGTGCTGCCTTTGTTGTTGGACCTCATCCCCCAGGCCCTACACTCACACACCCGACTTCGTTGCTAGATAGCCCTGCTGTCTGTAAGGCCCGCTGCAAGCCGGCCCTGCTTGAAAGCACCTGCCAAGAGGGGGGAAAGAGGCAAGCGGAAGCCAGCAGGGAGATGAGAAACAGTACAGCCGTTTCCGCGACGGGAGCATGAGTGATACGTTACTCCGCTGAACATGGCGTGAGGGAGAAACGAGTTACCTCTGGAGAAAGGGGCCACAGACTGTATCGGAGACACCAGAAGAAGCAGGCAGCTTGGAGAGACAAAGGACAGAGAGCCTGGGTTTACCCGTGTAGAAGGTACTCGCTTGGATGGTAGAAGGCACATGCACAGCCTGTAGTGGGCAAGCTGACACCTCAAGAAAGAAATGCCGTGCAGGCCGCTGTCAGAGCGTCACTGACTGGGAGATGTACGTGCATTGGCCAAGTGCAGTTTCCTGGAGGCTTGAGGATCCGCCACGAGGAGCACCCCTCTGAGACCCCTGACGTCCCTCAGGACAGCCAGTCCTCTTCCAGTCAGAGCCAGCTTCCCTGTCCAGGGCAGTGTCTATCAGAGGGCCCCCGGCACAGAGCACCCCCCGACCATCTGCACTTCCCCATGCCGGCAGACTTTGCGAGGATCCCTTGGACAGGATGATGCCCTGTGCGTACAAATGGAGGAGAGAACAGTCAGCCCACCACCGCGGCCAACCCAGCCCCCACCCCCCAGCTCCACAGATGCAGGCAGAGAGGCCAACTGATGGCCAGGGACCAAAGTTGTGCTGTTGGAGATCTGCAGGGATCATCAATTGGGAAGAACCAGCACAGAATTTGCTTTTCTCAGTGAGTCCATCAAGTTGACATACCATTCCTCAGACCGGAAGCCCTTGGCATCACCTACGCTGCGCCAGGACCCTAGGAACCTGCGCACCTCGCGAGGTAGATCTGAAAAGTAACCAGGTGATGAAGCAGAAGATCCACAGCATTCTGCCACAACCCTCAGGCCCTCCTGAAACCGGCTGCTAACCCAGTCCAGGGTCTGTCTCCTCCACCCCCAGGCGATGTCAGACAGGGCCATTCCACGGCTCTTCACAAGCCCCCTCTCACCTCTCCCAAGGCGTGCACGCCTACCACGGACTGTCCGCACATCAGAAGCAGAAACTTCCCAGTCGATGTCCAGGTTCATCGGACGCCACAGACCACCGTCCTCAGCC
Organism: Laticauda laticaudata; assembly: GCA_004320025.1. Lineage (NCBI taxonomy): Eukaryota > Metazoa > Chordata > Lepidosauria > Squamata > Elapidae > Laticauda > Laticauda laticaudata. The sequence continues at coordinate 11,222 of BHFT01027106.1, forward strand.
TAGCTGCAGACCAGCAGCGACACTTACACAGTGCGGATCCCAGCCAACCTTGACCTCACACCCCACACCAAGAGCCTCCGTCTATGGACAAATCTGTCAATCAGTATTGGGCCTGGACATTCTCAAGTCCTTGATGAAGAGTGACCTCTCAACCTCACGACGACTGAGTCAAGCGTCTCAGATAGCTTCCTACCAGCAGTACCGACCACCATGTGTGTTATCCCCTGTGGGCCAAGCACCCCATGGTGCTTCAGACCACGCACTTATGAAGCCACCAGCCCACCTCCACTAGGAAAAATCCCTGCCCACTTAACAGCTAGGACCAATGGACATGACTTCAGAGTGACTGAAGATTAGTGTCAGAGACTGAGTTGTACTTGTTAAGGTTATCTTTGCTTAAGACACTTTACTTGGTTGATGTCATTTTGCTTTAATAAAGTCATAAAGTTAAGAAAGTTAATAAAGGTTTTCTTTGCTTAAGACACTTGGTTCATTTTGTTTACTTAATAAAGTGTGGTGAAAACTTTGAAAAAATGGTTAAGCCTTTGCATTGCTTGTGGGATAGATAAGAATAGTTGTGGGATATAAAGCCTCCAGGTGCAAGCATAGTGGGACTGTATGGTCCATCATCCGAGCTGCCACACACATATGGACCTTTATTATCAGTAACAATTATTCGTTTGATCAACACATTTTAAAAAAACAAAGCTCATTATTAATGCTCATATCATTGTAGGACCACTTAACATACATGGCACAATCTCATCAGTGTTACGCAAACAGTCTCAGGAAGCATCGATTAATCATCTATCATCCTGTCTTGCCACTCCACTGCTCCAGCTGGGAATTGTACCAGTGTCTCAGGAGGTTGCTCTGCTTCTTCCTTCACATGAAGCTCGTTTGGGGCCTTGTACATCCACAGTGTCTATCAGGTACATCCTTGCCTCCATTCGCCAGGCTCATGTCCCATTCCCTTGTTGACGGTCGACAAGTCTGTTCTGCAACACTTGGTTGCGGGTGCGCTTGAGATTGTGCAGGATGCAGTATCTGGAACCTGTTGGCCAGGATGCCAAAGGTGTTTTCACCACCTGTCTTGCCCTGGACAGCTGTAGTTTGAAGATCCTCTCTTCACAGGTGAGGTATATTGAAGTGTACGGCTTCATGAGGTAGGTTCTGAGGGAGAAGGCGTCATCACCATGATGAAGTAGGGCACATCTTGTGTGTCATTGGGTAGGGGGTCTAGATCTGGAAAACCATGATGAGGTTGTGTTCCAGCCCATCCTTGAGGTCACTTGCGTTGTATACCTGGCCATCTGAAGCTGACCCGTTGCCTGTAGCATCAATGTAGATGAACTTGTAGTCAGCATCAAACCATGGCAAAGAGTTGGAAGAAAAATACTGAAGAAGCCCTTGTAGTTGAAATAGTGGACCCTGAATTGGCTGGAGCTTTGCAGGCCACGTGCTTCCCATCTATGGCTCCAACGGTGTGGGAAAGTTCCTTCTGATACCACTCTTCTGCAAGTCTCCAGCCTTGTACAGTGGTGGGCACTTGAGGAACTCCTCCACTGTATTCTTCAATGATGGCCTGTACCACTTCTCTGACCACTTTGCTGATGGTGTTGTGTGGCACCCTTCACGGCATACTGCATGTTTCCGTATGTGGTTCAAGAGGCCAGTGCCGCAGAATCAGTGCCACCTTCAGTCCAAGGTCCGGTTGGGACGGAAGTTGGTGCTAGGCTTGGTCAACCTGGGTCTCAGACGCTCTACAAGTTCGTCAAACATGGCTGGTTGCATCCTCATGAAGTGATGGAATGCACGAGGGTCTTCATTCCTCAGCTCCACCGTCAACTCGTCAACAGTCCAAATTCTATTCTTCTCACGATCCATCCTCAGACCACAAAGCTCTTGGACGTCTCCTTCTCCTTCTGTATAAAAGTTGAAACAGTCTGAAGAGGCTTGGTTCTGGTGATGTATGAGCACAGCTATCATACGGACTGTGTCATGATCCATGGTGGAGAACAATTGATGATGTTCAAGACCAAGACAGTCTGTACACCACGGCTGCTGGACTCATACTGAGATCCAGATGATTTTCTCCTCCTTTTTATAGGAAACATCGGTTGTCGCTAGGTGTCCTTCTACATTACTCTAGACATACTCCAGACATTCCTAAATATACGAGATACATCCCAGATACAGATGTTTTGGTTCCTTTAATCTTTATATATGAGATGCATAAGTGTACCTTTTGTTTCTCCCTCTTTCCGTTTTCAGCTGCAGCGGATGTGAGTTTGAGGGGATGGCCAGAGGATGCAGAGAGGATACAGCAGATGTTTAACAGATGATAACGGACATAGAACGTTTTGTTCCTGTACATGTCGCTGATGTACATCGTATACAGTGGAAAGGTTCATCCGTTCACAAAGTTTTGTGCAGCTCAAAAACTTCTTGCACGGATGGAAATTGCCAGAGTGGATGGATGCTCGCCAGATAGAGCGTATGAAACACATTATGCAATGAGTACACAACGGAATGCATCTCTCGTTTTTCCAACGGATGGCAAGCTTTTTTTAACGTTTTACATCCTCTTTGCATCCGTAAGTGCAGTGGGACCGGCCCTTTACTTCTCACATTAGGCAGATGGGGATTCAATCAAGAAAAAAGAAGGAAGGAAAGGGAAGGAAAACCAAACCAATTCCAAGTGAAAATGTTGGTCTTTAGTCAGGGCCTAAAAAAAAATCTAGGAGTAAATCAGAGGTGGTATTCAGCAGGTTCTGACCAGTTCTGGAGAACCAGTAGTGGAAATTTTGAATAGTACAGAGAACCAACAAATACCACCTCTGACTGAAGATTTTACAGTATCCTACTCCTGCCACACCTACCAAGCCATGCCCACAAAACCAGTAGGAAAAAAAAATTGAATCCCACCACCACTGGAGTAGATGTGTTACCGACTTCAAGCGGGTGTGGTAGAAGCTTCTCAGAAGAACTTAGTAATTTTCCAGGTCTGGCATTGGGAAAGGAATGTGTTTGTATAGTACATTTTTGAATTAGATACGTGTAATATTTTTAGTCAGTTTGTGACTCAGTTTTTGTTCTGAGTGTTACTTTCTTATTATTTGAGATCCACACTCAAATAGCAAGCCATAAAATTTTAATCTACAGTGCTCATATATGCTGAACACTATCTTGAAACAAACCTGAGAAGCAAACCATTTTGGGGTGTGGGAAGCAGATTGCAAGGAGTAGTGGAAAAGGGAAGACACAGAGGGAATCATTTTGAGTAATGCTACTGAGATGTTCATAATATCTGAATAAACAAGCAATGAACAGTGTATTATATGTGGTGGCTTTAAATATACATGTTAGTAAGGTAGCAGATGCTTTTATTCTAAAATTGACATATAAAATAGTCTTTCGCAGCAGGGTGCACCTTTATCTGTGACTCCCTTACACATAATGAATAGCTAATTTATGCTGTATAGTCCACAAGAGACCGGAGAGAGATGAAAAGTGGGGGGCATTTTGGTTACCAGAGTCAGCAAGATGTGCTGAGATATGCTCTTAAGGGAAGCATATCCAAGAATGTTTGAGGGGGGGGCGGCAGGAAGGTTGGAACTAGTTTGTAAAGCAGATTGCTCATCTGTTACACTGTATTAAATTCAAATTACTCCAAAGGACAAGCAGATATTTGTTCATGTTGCAATAAAAAATACCGGCAGACAGGCAGTTTCTAACCATCTCTTCTTGCAAGGAAGGAATCTCTAGTAGAATTTACACTTTTCAGCCATCTCATTTAATGACTAGTCAGATACTGTCTTAGTGTCATTGTCATAACTAGCCAATGTCCATTTGTCAAAAAAAAAACAATAACCCCAAATCCTCTTATTTTTGAAGTAGTGTTATCTACTGGTAAAGAAAATACCAGTATTAGATTTTTTTTTATCTCCTCTCCTTCAACCTTTCCGATTGGGGAGAAATCATGAGGAGAAAACAAGTGGCATAATTGTAGTTTCAAATAAACATTTCCCTGAAAACACCACCTCCCCATTTCTAAAGAGTAATGTAGTTTTACAGATATGTGTTTAAACTATGTAACCAAATGGTGACCCTGGACAGAACTAAACAAACAAAGGAAATGTTTGAGGCTCTTGATGGTTTCCACAATCCTTATCGGTAAAGACAGGCTTTGACATAAACAGGAAAAGTGGATAAGGGTCTGTAGTAACTTAAATTGAAAACTGCTTTGGGTTTGTTGGGCTCCATAAGGTTTTGAGCAACATGAGCAACAATAGCATGTTAATAAAACTTCTACTAATAATCACAAAATGACTGTTGGAGAGAGGCATTGCCAAAGAGAAAAAGGTTGGCACATGCCTTTCATGTTTACTGGTGATGTTTTTCCTCTGTCACTCTAACATACACATAACCAGTGTAAGGGTAGGGATTTGCATGAAGTCCCTAAAGAGCTAAATTCAAATTCTTATGCGACCATGGAATTCATTGCATGATGTAGAATAGGTTACTTTTGCTGGCCTTATCCACTCACAAGATTATTGTAGAAATAAAATTAGTAGATTACTATAGACCACTGAGGAAAGGTGGGATACAAATAAATCCTATATTGCATATATAATTGTTCCCTTCATTTACATGATGCAAATAACAAGGAAAAGAAGGGAGTACCACGGTGAGATACTGTACTCCAGTTTTCATGGAGCTAGCAAACATTTAATTTTACAGCAAGACTGTATTGGGAGTAAAAAACATCAAATGTGAAATTCCTTATCTCCATCTCTACTACCTAGATAAGATACTATTTGAGAATAATAATTATTTTTTTTAAGGAAATAGCATATGCAATTTAAAATACTAAAAAAGGGAAATAGCTCTTCATTATTCCAGATACAGGAAGAAGTAAAAGGGATACACTTTGAATGTGAATTTAAGAGAGAAAAAGATCTGAGTGCCTTTGATATGTCTGTTATGTATATGATTCATTTATTGAGGTGGCTGATCATTTCTCTCCGTTTTTGCCCCTGATATTGCTTGAGGGGTAAGGTAATATAAATTGTTCAGATTTTCTATCTACAGAAGACTGTTAGTATCTTGCTAAAACGGTTCACAGCTTGAACAGGATATGCATGAAGGGAATAATTGTTACCATATTGGAAAACCCTTGAAGGGGAAATCTGTCTCTCGTTTTTTACAACTATTAATTAAAGGTCACTTTTAAAAGGAAACTTTCAAAACTATAGTTTGAAAGAGTTAACTGGGATTACTTTGGTCCATGAGGCCAAAGACATAGCAGATAGAGCAAAATATGATTCTTAATTAACTTTAAAATATTTTTAGAGCCCTCCTGGATATAGAGGCTCCATCCACCTTGATCCTCTTTCTTATATGAGAGTGGCAAATGCTAATTTACTTTATAGCAAATTAGTATTTTATGACTGGGAATGCCTACCACACAGTCATTTTATGAGTAGGCAAGTCTCTCATGGTAGCCATTTGGTGAGCGTGTCCATGGTATGCTTTAAAAAAAAAAATCCAATCCAAAAACATTATCTTCTTTCTCTGTTTGGGATTGCTGGAAAAGAGTTTGCCTTGTTTTTTTTCAAAGTTCCTACCTGTTCAAATGGAGTAGTAAGATTTGTGGCAAAACTGAATAGTCAAGACCTTGTTGAGGATCCAAACTCTGTCAAGGACCTTGGAGTATTCATCTCTAATGATCTAAGTGCTAGAGCCCACTATGACTACAGTCAAAAAGGAATTAAGAGTTGTTAACCTAATCCTACGTAGCTTTTTCTGTGGTAATATCACACTACTCACTAGAGCATACAAAAAAATTGCTAGACCAATACTTGAATACAGCTCATCAGTCTGGAACCCACATCATGTATCTGATATTAACACAGTTGAGGAAGTCCAGAAATATTTCACAAGAAGAGTTCTCTGCTCCTCTACCAATTGTAGAATACCTTATGCCACCAGACTTGAAACTCTAGACCTAGAAAACCTAGTACTATGCCGCCTTTGGTCCGATCTAAATACAATATATAAATCATACATTGCAGTGTCCTACCTGTAAATGAATACTTCAGCTTCAACTATAACAATACAAGAGCACACAATAGATACAAACTCAAGGTTAACCGCACCAAACTTGATTGCAGGAAATACAACTTCAGCAACAGGGTAGTCAATGTTTGGAATACTCAACCTGACTCTGGTTTCTTTCCCAAACCCCAAAAACTTTAATCTTAGACTTTAACCTTATTGACCTCACAGCCTTAGACTTTAACCTTATTGACCTCACTCCTTTCCTAAGAGGCCTGTAGGGGGCATGCATAAACACACCAATCATGTCTATCGTCCCTGTCCTGTTATTTCTTTTTATTTTTCTTATATGTATCCATCTCATGTATTCATAACTAAGTGTATACTTACACCTGTTATCTTGTGAGTGATTGACAAATCAAATAAATAAATAAAATTAAAAAACAAATACTTTGGAAGCAAAATGTTTTCGGATCAGTCTCAGGCATAGGTGGGAGTATTCTAGACCATAGTTTCTCAACCTCAGCAATATTAAGATATGTAGACTTCATCCCCCAGAATTTCCCAGTCATCATACGTCAAGGAGTCATCTAGGTCAGTGGTTCTTAATCTTTTTGAAAGAATCATCCCCTTGAGCCATTGAGGAAGTTATCGCCCCCCTCCCCCAACATAACCTCTCAATCACAACACAGGGAAATAATTCTTCAATTTATGCAAACACGTTTTTTGTTTTCTTTAAAATTGTCATCAGGACATATCGATGCAAATAATTTATTTCCAGTCTTTTTCCCATATCTCAACTGTGTGAAAAATTCTGATGCCACCCATCACGTCACTCCCAAACTTCGTGATATATGTATTTCATTATTATCTTATTTATTCAAGACACTTAAATGCAATGACCACTGAAAACAAAATTCAATTGTAAGAAAATGAAATATCCCCCAAAACCAGTAACATTTAATGATTTAATTACAAGTTAATTTTAAGATGCAAAAAGAGATATAAAAAGGGCATAAGATCAAACTGCAATGCAGGAACTAAGAATTTCAAGATGAAAACTCTGAAGCTAAATTAAGATTCGAGGAAAATATATATTCATTCACACTGTAAAAAGGGTTAAAAAGACACAAAGAAAAATATTACAGAAGGAAAGCAACAAAAATCAGAGCAACAAATTTAATGGATAGATTGATAGAAGTTGCTGCGCAACGCACATGAAGATGAGCGATGCGTATTCACATATGTCCGGCGTTCTGTTCTGAAGCTAGCTGGAGGAACATTTGAAAACACAGTTCAATCCACTAATAGTGACCGATCTGATGTTTTTGTACGACAGATATACAGTGGTTCACTGTACAAAAAAAGTCTCGAAAGTGTCCCCAAAACTTCTCGCTCCATTGCCCCCATATCGCCCCCCTTCCATTGCTTTGCCCCTGCATCGCTCCTTTTTGTTCCATCACCCCCCTGAAAAATGAAATCGCCCCCTGGGGAGCAATATCACCCAGGTTAAGAACCACTGATCTAGGTTATCTGGATCTTGAAGTTGAGGTAGGGCATTGCATACTTCATTATTTTTGTTTCTTGTGCCATTTCTTGCTCTGGGTTTTGGCAAAACTTTGCTGCTGTCTTGATTGGAAATGTAATATCTGTTAGAGGAGATTGCAGTAAATAATATATTCTTCCAAAGGTAAAAAAAAAAAAAAGAGTAATTGCCAGAATTAAAAGATTACCTGCATTATTTATGACAAATTTGGTTTTTCCTTCTGGTCCTTAGCATTTCTTTTCCTTAATGTAATTATTGGAGCTGCTGGGAAACCACTGTATTCCTGAGAACATCTTGAGATCGTCTATATGATTCCATTTATAAGTTTTCATTCAAGCAGTGGAGTGTCACTGTAATGGAAGTGAAAAATATTAATTGTATTTTGTTATCTGACAAATCTCCTCACTGTAAAAGATAAAAGTAATCTTTACTGATTTTCCTTACCTTTTCACTCACCCATGCTCTGCCCCAAATCTAATCAAGTATAAAAGTTGATGAGGAGCTGAAAGAGATGGAATTGTTATTTCTTTCTGTATGTGTGCCTGTGAATTGTAGTCTTTATATTCACTGAAAGGAACTGGTCATACATAGAATTTTTTCCATGAGTATTCCATGATTACCTATCACACAAGTACTTATTTTCAGAGATGATATTTAAAAAAAATCTAAGCCACTGAATTCTGATATCATATCAAAATTGTGTTTTTTAAAGAAATGATTACATGTAATTGAAAAAAATTAATAACTCATTGTGAAAAGGTATATATTAAAGAATTATACATGTTTACATGTGGAAGATAGTTTTGCTTTTATTAAGTTTGGTACTATATTTGAAAAATAATTCTTTGTTGAAGCCTGTTGGTGGAATGGGTTGATTCTTACTGATTTTGTAGAAGAATGTTCATTCCAAAAATGAATCCATGTGTCATCATCAAGCTAAGGTATTTTATTGTTTTATTTTATTCACCATTTTGTTTCCATTTTATTTTCTCTTGACTAATACTAATATACATTTGCAACAAAGCACTCCCAAAATTACTTGTCCTGATTTATTTGCAATATGATCTATGCTATAACAATTTTACTATAACTGGATATATTATAAATACATTTTGAAGCATAGCTGTGGTCTCAAACAAACCTACAAAGATATCCTTTAAAAATGATTAAATATGCAGGAAAAAATGATGCAAGGTATTTTATGCTCATAAACTGGTTCCTAATGATATTTGTTGATCTTCCTGATTTTTTTTAAAAAAACTCTTATCAGTCATATTTTTCTTAGTATGTCAGGTTGTCATGGGTATTTATATGTCATACTGAGAAAGAGGTCGACCAACATATTTGAATGCTTTCTCCCCACACAAACAGTAACACATAAAAGCATTCTACAGGTAGTTCTTATTCAGTGACCACTTGAAATTATGATTATGGTGAATAAGAAGACTTACAACCATTCCTTGCAGTTACAGCTGTTGCAGCATCCCTGCGATCATGTGACCATGAATCAGGCACTTGGCTAATGGCTCACAATTACAAGAATCACAGTACCCTGTTGTCACATTATCATCATCTGCAATCTTCCCTGCTAACTTTCCCAAGTCCATGGAAAAGCCAGAAGGAAGTTGCAAATGATAATCATGGGATGTTTTGCCTGGCAGCCACACAGGGCAACTGGAACTACCATTGTATAAGTCATCACAGTTGTGACGTTGGTCTTTACAACCACATTGTTTAGTGACAGACTTCTCAGTCCCAATTACCATAGTTATTTGAGGACTGCCTATGTAAGAATTGGATGCCCATCATAGAACAATGGGCTAAAACAATACTATTACAGTAAACTTATTATCTGCATGAAACTAGTTTATTTCTTATCTAGAAATACTCAAAAGTGCTTGTTCTTGAAGCAGTTCCACAACAGCTGCTATGGTGTTTCCTCTGGGTGGTCAAGCTTTTAGTTTGAGAAAGAGTGGCAAGATTAACAGAATAAGTGGATCTAAAAGCCCGTGAAAAGAGAATATGTGGTAGTAAAGAGTAAAAGATTAATAGAGTAGAAGTACTAGGATGTCACATAGTAACTTAACTTTAAAAAGTTGTACATAGAAGTCAGTTTTATTTATTCTAGGTCTGTGTGCATCAAATGAATACACTCGCTGGAATTTGGAAATCCATATAACTTCCTCCAGAGTATAATCTTAATGCAGACTTTGTGATAGTACACTAACAGTTGGGAGGAAAAGCATAGTTTTCTGAATAATTTCTATCCCTATTGTTTTGACATTTTTCATGTGTGAGCACAGCATTAGGTTTAAAATAAATAAATAAATAAATAAAGGCACTAAAATGTTGCTAGATTCCATTGATAGAAGCTTCCAGCTACCATTTGCAACATGTAGTGTTGGAAGTTGTTATTATTATGAGGCTTCTAAAGCAAATCCAGTATTTTGGTATATGAATGCCTGTTTCCTGTTTTTCCTGTAGTCATCATTTACCACACTTACCACTTTACTTCATGTAGAACCAGGGGTAGGATTTTACCAGTCCGCACCTATTTGCTAGAACTGGTTGTTAATATTCTAAGCAGTTCGGAGAACCAGTTGTTAGAATAAATTACTGGCTTAATCCTGGAAGGAAGGCAGGAAGGAAACATTTGGATGTTGCTTACAGAAACTGCCTCTCCTTTAACCCTTATTGCATTCTTGGCAGGACTAGACTTCCTGTCTCAGGAAATCTCTGGAGTTTTTTCCCCCTTCTTTGCTGGTACTTTGCTTGTGTGGAGTGACCATTTAAAGTTACAATGGCACTGAAAAAAGTGACTTATGACCATTTTTCACACTTAGAACAGTTGCAGCATCCCCACAGTCATGAGAGGCCAGGTGAGGAGATGCGTGCCTCGATGTGAGTGATATTGAGTTGACCACGCCCAGCCAATAACATGACCACCAAGCCATGTCCACCCAGTCACATGATCACCAAGCCATGCCCACCACCTAAGCTATGCCCATAGAACCGCTGTTAAAAATTTTGAATCCCACCCCTATGTAGAACTATTGATATATAAATGTTTTTAGGTGACTTTAGTGGCTGCTGCTAAAGACCACGGTTGCTTCTAAGATGGTGAATTCTGTTTAAATGCATTCAGCACTTTGCTTGCTTAAAATAGCCAATGCACATTTTGCCAATTTTTAAAATTGACTATTTTCTTCTGATGAACAGGCTTCCACCTGAGCGGTACTGTGACTGAACCTGCCATGCAGTCCGAGCCAGAAACTGTATGCAATGTGGCTATCAGCTTTGATCGTTGCAAGATTACCTCAGTGACCTGTAGCTGTGGAAACAAAGACATATTTTACTGTGCCCATGTTGTGGCCCTTTCTTTATACCGGATCCGCAAGCCAGATCAGGTCAAACTGCATCTTCCCATTTCAGAGACTCTTTTTCAAATGAACAGAGACCAACTGCAAAAATTTGTACAGTATTTGATTACAGTGCACCATACTGAAGTTTTGCCAACGGCTCAAAAACTTGCAGATGAAATCCTTTCTCAGAATTCAGAGATCAATCAAGTTCATGGTGAGTTAGTTTTTTTCTTCAATACTTGCTCCAGAATCCTTTTCTTTCTTCCAAGAAAGTACTTCAAGTTTAATCCTATTGATACTGTATTTCTGTAAGCTTTTTTGGACTTCCTTTCATGTTCTCTCTCCAAATATGTTTAGAACAAATGACACTTTTAGCCTGTTACTTTAATTAGGCAATGTGCAGAAAGCTAACTGAGAACTGGGAAAGGCTGCCTGTTCTTGCAGAAAAGACTGTAGTTCCATTCATGTATTATAGTGCATGAACCCACACTGAGCAATGCTGTCCCTCTAAATATACTGTGATGTCAAATAAAAGAGAGGTATGAAATGAGATGGTCTGATGAGGCCTTCAGATATAGGTTATAAGCTCAGACTTGCATTATCGGAATTTTCATGTGCATGTGCAGATTGGATAAAGCTGTCAGAAACAAGTTGTGTAAGGGTCAGTTTCTAATGTCTAATGACCTATTTGCATGGAGAACAACAGTTGCTCAGCCACATTGAGAAAATATATAAATTATTTATGATTTCAAATTCAAGGGAAGAGCAACATAATTATTTTCTACTTACTGAGATGGTTGTTGTTTAAAGAAGCAATGATATCATTTATTTTGGGGAAGGGGTTAATTCAGTGCCAACTGAGTAACTCTCCCACTTGTAGATGATCAATATATTTCTAATTGAAATTTTATATATCAGAAAACTACTTGAATGACAGGAAACCCTAACTTCAAAATCATCTAGGAAGGTGTCCTGAGGAATCGGCTATATATAATCAACAATGTACAATTGAAAGTAGAGAGGAATATCATGCCCTCTCCCCAAGTTGAAATATGTTTGGTGTAATCATTCTTTTCAAGGGAATTTGGACAGGCAGTTTTGTTCAGAAACATCTGAACAATATGTCAGGATTTTTGCAGCTAATTATTTACTGTCAAAATAAACAAGAAATTTAAGCAAATAAGTGTGATCTCTAATATCTAAAAACTATTAACATTTGACTCTACAGTGTACCAGTAGTTATTCCCAAGCTACTTCATGCATTCTGCAAGCTAAGTTAGGCCATAATGTCCAACTTTCTGGTGAATTAGTGGATATAAATTGCTCGCTGCATGGAGTAACTGCAAGCCTAAGGGTGTGTACTTTAAAAGCCACTTGATGATGTTGCTTTGAATTCTTTGCCCAATCCTGCTATGCTGCTGTTCTCCAGTAATCAGGGACTTTACCACTTTTCCAGAAGTTTTCAAAGACAATGCATAAAGGTTTGGACAGACCATAAGAAAGTCCCTTTGGTAGCCTAGGATGCAGTTCATTTGGCCTGAAAATTTCAACTGTGAAGTAAATAGGTACTTTTTAGCCATGTTTCTGTCAAGCTTCAGTCCTGTTCTTAAGTGACTAGAGCATCCATTTAATTTTCTGATTTACTACATGAAAAAGTATGTGTGATAATTCAATTTGGCTAATACCTCTTCCTCCTTCCCTACTCATCCCTGTAATATTTAGCAATTTTTTGAGGAAAGGACAAGGTTTCTTTGCCAGTATGAATATTTGGTTATAAATAGGAAGTTGGTAGTTTGTGATTAGCACTGACATGAGCTATGTTAATATAGATCTTTGGAAGTGCCTACAGATTTGACCATAGATTAAATGTCCTTAGAATGCATACATTCTAAGTAAAGATTTGAGTAAAGAGCAAAATTCCAATTTCACGTAATGTAACTGGGACTAAATTAATGTGGCACACAAAAATGAATTATTTACTTTCACAGTATTATGAAATTGAAAGATGCCATTTAAAGCCCATGTCCCACTGCACCAACGGATGCAAAGAGGATGTAAAATGGACAAAAAAGCTTTCCATCCGTTGGAAAACACGATGCATCCGTTGTGTACTCACTGCGTATGTGATTCATATGCTCTATCCGTCAAACATCCGTCTACTGCTATTTCATCCGCTCAAAAAGTTTTGAGCTG
>BHFT01027107.1:0-40197 GCA_004320025.1 Laticauda laticaudata
CATAAGTATTGCCTTCCTCTCCCGTCCCTGCATACGCCTCTTCCTCCTTTGGCTGACCAGATGGGCCCTCATCAAGAGGGCTCCCAGGTAGAGGGGCTGCTCCTCCCACACCACCAGCAGCAGCAGCACCAGCAGGATCATCCTCACCTATTGCATCTCATCCTCACCAGGCAGGATCATAATCAGCCATCATTCAGCATCAGCATCCATCATTATCATCATCTATCATCAGCAGCAGCAACAGATCATCAACATCAGCAGCAGCCAGAGCGCGCAGATCACGCAGCAGTTAGAGTAAGCTGCCAGCAGGCCAGCAATCCAGGATGCACGAGCAGGACCAGATCATGAAGCAGGCGACGAGCAGGACGAGCAAGACCAGGAGCACGAGAGAGGAAAGCAATCCCAGCAGCACAAGCAGGACCAGCAGACCAGCAGGACCAGAACAGCTTCAACAGCACCAGCGAAGCTACATCACCAGGAGCCAGCTTCAGCAGAAGCTCCAGAGAAGCGGAGTCAGGCAGGGTGCGAGAGTTGGCCCTGTCTCTTGGGCCAGGGTGGCAGGCAATGCTGAGGCTTCGCTCCTCCCCATGGTGTGGGTGCTGGGCTGGCACGGCAGGCTGGCAGGCACAGTGGCAGGCAGGCACAAGGCGCAGGAAGCCCTGGCAGGTAGGCTGGCAGGAAGCCTGGCAGAATAGGCAGGCGGCAGGCAGAATTCCAAGGCTGCTGAAGCAAGGCTGTGAGCTAAGACACTAGGCAGGCAGCTGCAGGCAGGCAGGCAAGGAACCGAAGTGTCCAGCAGCAGTCTTCCTCGGAATGCTGCCACTGCGAGCTGCTTCCCTTTATATCCGGGGGCATTGCCAACTGATCCCCGCATGCGCGTACATTTCACCGCCAGGCTCATCCGCTGGCATCCGCTGAGGCTTCCTGCTAGTGCATCCCGTTTCATGCACGTTGGCGTCTGCGTGCATGCCGCTCATGTATCTGTTCCGCGTCCCTCTCTAGGCCTCGCCGGAGACCCTGCGGATGCGCCATCCGCCCCATCCCTGGGCTTCCTGTCCGCATCCGCTTGCCACTCCTCCTGCGCCTCCCCGTCCGGTGTATCGCTCCCGGTTATGCAAATTTTGCCCTTTGAAGCGATAACAACGGATGGAACATTTTGCTCGTCCGTTGTGTCCTTTTTGCATCCGTTGGCCGGTGTGACATGGGCTTTACTACTGCTTTTGTGACAGCAACAGTTCCTGAAGATTAACCATGTATGACAGAGGTCTCCAAACTTGGCAACTTTAAGACTTTTGGACTTCAACTCCCAGAATTCCTCAGCCAGCAATTCTGGGAGTTGAAGTCCACAAGTCTTAAAGTTGCCAAGTTTGGGGAACCCTGATGTATGACTTCCCAGTTATTCTTAACAAATGGAAATATCTCTCCAGAAGGAGGCATCTGAATTTCTTTACTCCATAATTCAGGAAACCATACAGTCTTATAGGATTTTCATTTCCTCTGATGATACAATTAACAAGAAATAGCATTATTATGGTGTCCAGAGGTGATTAAAATTGCACAATTACGGGAACTAGGTATGTCTACCTAGCCTACAGGTAGGGAAACTTGGCTCTTTTTTACTTGAATGGGACTGTTTAATTTACAAATGTATTCTGTATTATTCTTTATATTCTTTATATGTCCTACATTTGTATATTAAGCAGTCCCATTCAAGTCAAAAATTGATTTCCCCCACACCTGAAAAACCAGTCGGCCAGGGATGGGGAACCTTTTATGGCTCACTCAGGAATTCTGGGAGTTGAAGTCCGTAAGTGATAAAAGAGCCAAGTTTCCCTACCCCTGACCTAACCTAGTAAAGAGAAGGGTTAGAGGGGACATGTTAGCTGTCTTCCAGTCCTTGAAGGGCTGCCAGAGAGAAGAGGAAGGAGTCAACTTATTCTCCAAAGCAGTTGAGGGTAGGAAAAGAAACAGTGGATGGAAGCTGGTTAAAGAGAGATCCAACCTNGGGGGGGGGGGTGTAAAGTGTCCTGCCTTGGGCAGGGACTAGAAGATCTCCAAGGTCCCTTCCAGTCCTATAATTCTAAAAAGTGGAAAAGCTTAGCACCTGAAGCAGCCTCTTAACCTTCTTGGAAACCTAACTTCTGCATGAAACCAAAACCTTCAAGAGATAACGATGGTGAGTAACAATCCCATTTCAAAAGAAAGCAGAATTTTAACATTAAAGAGGGTTGATTAGCTAATCCATTCACAAAATGTATGGCATCTCATTTTATCCAAGAATGGAAAGATTACAACTGCTTGCTGAGTGCCTTTGCACACGTGTGTATAATACTACAACCTATTGTGTATATTATTGTAGGGGGAAAGTCAAAAGGCACACAATCTTGTTCCTGTCTAGGGGAGAACTGTCTTCATAGAAGGAAATAATAACAATTAAAAATACCTTTTAGTCGGACAGAAAGATTGAAATTACACATGTTGCCCTGGCAGCATTTTGTGCCGAAGGTTTCTGTGATAGAGCCCCAGCAAAATTCATTTGCTTTTTGCAGACAGCCTTTCTTATTGATTATTTCCCCATTCTCCAAATGTCTGCTTACAAAACACCAATCTCCTGAGCATGTGAAATTTCTTGAACAGTCCGATTGCATACAGACACAGTTCGACTGACCTGTAATACAAAAGAAAATATAATTCACAGATATGAATGGATATCTTATTATTTGTTTATATGCCTTCTAAATCAGCTAATACAACAGCTGTATAGCAGAGGTGGTATTCAGCAGATTCTAACCAATTCTGGAGAATCGGTAGCGGAAAATTTGAGTAGTTCAGAGAACTGGCAAACACCACCTCTGACTGCGCCCCCCCCATCTATTCTCTGCCTCTTGAGTCCCAGTCTTCTTTTGTTGCCCTGCACAGGAGAACAGAGCTGGAAAGCAGGTTAGTGGGGTGGGGAGGGAATGGGGATTTTGCAGTAAGCTTCCCCTGACATGCCCACCAAGCCACGCCCACGAAGTACGCCCACAGAACCAGTGGTAAAAAAATTTGAATCCCATCACTGCTGTATAGTATTTAGTGGCTGGAGTCATGCAATTAGGATTTGTTTGGTTTTAGCTGAAAATATTGGAGGAACCCAGTTTTGTTTTTGCTTTTTAGATTTGGATCCCACCTTTTACAGCTTAAGGTGATGAACACATCAATATCTCATTCTATTTTTCCCACAACAAGAACCCTGTGAAGTGAGTTAGACTGAGAGAGAATGACTGGCCCAAGATCACCCAGCCAGTTTTTCCTACCTAGAACTCACAGTATGATAAGGAAGATGAGAAAACAGTGGTGGTTCTAACCTAATCCATCTGCCTGCCCATTATTCTTAGCAAGCATTCTATTGGCATCCAATGAAGTGTTCCTGTGTAACCATCAAAAGCATACAAAAATCAGCCGCGAGTCACTTCCACAAAAGTGACTTCCAGCATGTTCCTATGATCACCCAACTATTGCTGAAGTACTGTAAAGTTAGCCAACAATGTGACTGTTATTTTGTACAATGATGGTTGGACAACTCTGGAAAATGCTATCAAGCACTAGCATTAAAAGAGGGTTATTTTGTACTGGGAGAATAAAACAACAGGGCCATTGTGTCTCATTCTGGAAGATACTAGCTTGGCCCAGTTGATGAAACATTAAGATCTGTGTCCGTTGTTTTTTTTTTTCATCAGACACAAAATAAATTTTAGCACTGGTTTCTTCAAAGGCTCTTCTGGAAGTTTTATTTCCCTTAAAGCACATAAGGCATCTCACTAAGAAAGAGCCTCATTTAGCTTCTGGGTGTCAATGTTTAAGCTTTACATAGTGATCCTCCAGCTTTCTCAGCTGTATGCTAGGACAGTGTGATACTGTAAGTCAAATTCTTTCCCTCTTTGTTTTTACTCCCTCTTTTTTAGCTTCTCCTGAAACTGAACATAATTATGCATAAAATAATCTGTGCTCGCTAACGCTAGACAGCTGCATCTACGTGTATGACATTTCACAAACTACAAGGCTGAATGTTCTAAACTTCAACCCTGCGGAAAACAGCAGAGGAAATGGGACACTATGCCAAGGAAGGAGTAAACAAGGAAATACTGCACAGAGAGATTCTTTTGTGGAAAGGAAAACCACAGAAGTGGTGAAAATGAAGATTATAATATTGGGAATGCTCATAGGAGTATGTAAATATGGCTAACTAGCTCACTGGAAGTCACCAACTAAGTTACGGTTAAAGTCATGGGAAGAGACTCCATCAGTTTAGGTGAAAAAGCTGAGATTTTTGAGAGATCTGATAAAACCAAGATAGTTGTGCTTGCAAGGAGTTACAAGTATACAGAGCAGAAATTAAGAAGGGGTAGGAGTTTTTAAGGAATAGGTATCAGCCCTATAAGCAACAAATGCCATCGGTATTTATGATGTTCTGATAAATATTTTAATTAGAGCAGTCATAATAACAAAATTTTGTAAGTATGAATGTGCTTCCCTCCTTTTATCTTCATGTGAATTAGGGAAGGGCTTGTCTAAGGCATTTTCTAGTTTTTTTTTCTTGGAATGCGCTCAAAACAGCTTGTCTGATTGTTGCCTTGGTAACAGATCTTCCCACTGTCCTTCAAGGCCATTCTCTATTCCCTTTACAATAGGAGACCTTCAGACAATAAGAATTCACATATGACACTAACCTTAATGTGCTTGGTTTGGCTTAAAATGGACCAAGCCACTGTGGTTTGTAAGCCATAATCTGAATTTAACATAGTCTTAATACAATGAATAAAGCTAGCCAATTGATGCCAACTGATTGGCAACTGATTCAGATTGCCAACTGATTCAGTGAAATATGCTGAAGCAAATGAAGAGCTACCACATAAAATGAACTATGTTTATGAATGACAATTGACATCAACATTAATATTTTTCTCTAAACTTCATAGATGTTAATACAAACCAAAACAACAAAATTCTAGAGAAGCCTCTCTATTCTTCAAATATTTCTTACCAGCTGTGAGTGCGATGTTTCCTGCAAGACATAGAATTATTGAAAAAAGGCCAGCGATAGCTTCTTGAGGAAGCATTTTCTCTGCAGAATGAAAAAAAAAACACCAAAATGAGTTACTAATAAGGATACTAATAAGCACTTTTCAAATACACACTGTAATAAAACTTGTCATATTAAAAAATGTCTTGTGCCTACTTCTACATACATATCCTTTTTTTAAACGAAGGATAAGCGTACAGAGTATGGTCATCCATCTGAGAGAGAGAAAGAAAAAACATCAAATAAAATAAGAGGGAAAAGAATGATACTGTAGAGCTGGGAACTCTGCCAAGGAAACAAATGAACCGGGAAAGACACAGTTGCTGAAATCATCTTAGGATAATTATCTCTATGGAATTGCTCATGGTCAATCTTTATCCTGACCATTGGGCTAGTCAAGTTGAGAGTGAATTTTTATCCCTCCCTCCCTCTTCTAGCGTTATGTATAGAATCGACAATAACAATAGCATTTAGATTTCTGTTGGATCAGAAAAGAGCAGGAAGGGACTTTGGCAGTCTTTTAGTCAACTCCAGTGGCCTAGAGGTGGAATTCTCACCTCACAATCAGAAGGTTGTGAGTTCGATCCTAGGTAGAGGCTAATATTTGGAATGGATTCTCCTGCTTAAACAGGGGGTTGGACTAGATGACCTTCAAGGTCCCTCCCTATTCTATGAAACATGTCAAGCAGGAGACCCTATACCATTCCAGACTAGTGGGTGTCCAGTCAAAAACCTCCAGTGATGAAGTATGCACAACAACAGGAAAGCTGTTTCACTGGTTGATTGTTCTCACGTTTAGGAAGTTTCTTTAACAGTGCTTCTCTCCTTGATTAGTTTCCATCCATTATTTCTTTTCCTGCCCTCTGGTGTTATGGAAAATAAGTTCACCCCCTCTTCTTTGTGGCAGCCCCTCAAATATGGAATACTTCTATCATGTGCCCCCAGTCCTTCTTTTCTCTAGACTAGCCAAATCCAAATCCAAATCCGGCAACCATTCTTCTTCATATATTTAGTCTCCAGGCCTTTAATTATCTTAGTTGCTCTTCTCTGCACTTTTTCCAAAGTCTTAACATCTTTTTTTATAATGTGGTGACCAAAACTGGATGCGGTATTCCAGGTGTGGCCTTACTAAGGTTTTATAAAGAGGTACTAACACTTCATGCGATTTGATTCTATGCCTCTGTTTATACAAGCAAGGAATGTTTTAGCTTTTTTGGCTGCCGCCATCTACTGCTGGCTCATATTCACCAGGACTCCAAGGTCCCTCTCACAGTTACTATTCTTGAGCCAGCTTTTGCCTAATCTGCACTTGTATTTTGATTTTTTTTCTGCCTAAGTGTAAAACCTTGCTTTTCTCAATTTAATGTGGAAATATTAATGTTGCTGGATAGAGTCCATTGTTCAAGACTGTCAAGATTTTTTTGGATCCTGAATTTGTATTCTGGGGTATTGGCTCTTCCTGGTAGCTTAATGTCATCCTCAAATAGATGCGGATGACACTAAGAAGGCTGTCAATAATCTTAATAAACCTGGTTGCCATGAAAGAGGTAATGTAGAGGGCCTCATTGCACATCCAGTTCATTTGTGAACCTTAAGCTTTTATATTTTTGTTCTCTACTCTTCCTGCCCATTCAGAAGTCAAGAAGCTATATAGAAGTAGTCTCTGGCCAAAAGGGTTTCCCTGTACTACTGTGATGGTGATGGATATTTTTTTGCTGCATTTCTGGCTTTATTCCAGCTTTGCTCTTGTATCTTCATGAACTGAGGTCAACTGTTGATTTGAGAGAGACTTGGGGGTTTTGCTGCAACCTCATCAAGGATAGAAAAAAATACTCTTTGGAAGAATTCAAAAATTCCAGCTGTTCCACTGGGAAGATAGGAGCAAAATGGATTTTCTTTCTTTCTTTCTGAGGGCAGGGGAGTACTTATTTGTTCATTTCCTTGTGAAAGAAAAACTCCTGCCAAACTAAATCTGGCAGAGTCATGACCCTGCCCAATCTGCTTCCAACTCATGCAACCTTCCTCTTTGTAAATGCAGAAAACTGTGGGTCCTGAAAGTCCAGGACTGGTTTTGTTCTGTTTCACCCACAGATTCGTAGCACAACAAACAAGCTATGTCTCGGTTTCCTGCCATTCAAAAAATTCCAGCCTTTAGTCTGGGCGTTGCAGGCTGGACAGGAATCAAGATTGTTTAGATTCTGCTGTTGATGGGGGAGAAACGGAGACATACACAGAGAGATCTATAAGCCTGTAAAGATCTATTGGAGGAAGGCATAAGCAGTGTGGCTCCAGCCATGAGGCCGCCTAGCAGGGCAACAAACTACCTCACAAAAAAATAGCTGGCTTTGTTCCTGCTGATGAAAGAAAAACACAGACACAACTTTCAAACAATATTGGCCTATAAACACTGAGCTCAGAAAAGAACACTATCAAAGTCCTGCATACGATATCCCAGTAAATCTAATCCAGGTGCTTCTTTCTCTTCTCTGCCCCCAATTCATTTCCTTAAGGAATATTTAGTCGTAACCTCTGCATTTCTGCAAGCCATGGTTTATATGATGGATCCACAATTACATTAAGCCACTGTTTATTTGGAACACCATGTGTTGAACATACAATAAACCGTCAATTATTTTACAATTGATGAATTGCAAGGAATGAATTTGCACTTCAGGCTAAGCCACAGCCAAACAAACTTTATTATGGCTTAGTGCATCTCACCAATGATTGCTCTGAAGTGGAAGAATTTGTCAGAAGTTTTCTTTGACTGTTTCCATTTTCCAAAGGGAATTTTGTTTGTGTGTGTGATTAAATTCAGACTGGGAACACCCTCTCTCTCTGGACTTATTCATGTTAGGGCCAATATTTTAGATGACAGGAGAAGTCTGTCTGGTTCCCATGTTCCTTCCCCACCCCGTTATATTTCCTCCCCCTCTGTTCTTCTTTCCTCCTCTTGGCCAGCTCTTCAGCTTCAACACTTGAGCTCTACTTTTCCTCCAGCTGTTCCCAGACTCCTCTGCCTTCGGTGCAAAATTCAATGACCTCTTCCTTTCACAACTGGCTTGAGTTCTAATTCTCATAGACATCATCTACATTGGAGTCCCCAGAGGATACTCCAAAAAGGCGCCTTCTCATGTTAACTATCTTCTGTCTTCTCTTAAGAGGAGACTTGGGAATCATACAATCAAATCCTTTTATAATTCTGCTGCAAAAACTGGACAATTACATCTTGTCAAGAGCAGAGAAAAGAAAAACATAAAAACATGGAGGTGAATGTTAGTGTGATACTATATTATCTTCTGTGAAAACAAAGGAAGCTATGGATGAAACTTACAAACCACAATGCTTGGGGATGAATAATATTTTGAACTCGGCACTATGGAGCACACTCTAACATTGAGTCAAAGTCTGATTTAAATGTCTTAAATATATATATTATTCTACAGTCTATAACAACAGAGAAATGGTTCTAGAACTTCACTGAAACTGTAAAATCAAATGAATCTGGAACCCTTCTTAATTTTTATAGCCCATTGATTATGAGATTTTGATAAACTCAACATGATTGCAGCTGGATGAACCTCTTTTCCCTTTATCTACTAGGATGGCTCAGGGAACATCTGGAGGTTACAGTGATCAAGAAATCTAGATAAGAATGCAGGTAGTGTAATAACTCTTGATATCTATTAAGATTATTGTATTATATTGTTCTGGTTACCACTTATAAGCTTTTCAGTTTCTTGGATTTAGCTATTGATTGATTGACTTGTTTACCACCCATCTCATTTAGAAACATTAAAAAATATTTATTTGATTTATAATCTGCATTTCTACTCAGGGTAAGCATTCCAGATGACATTAATGGAAATGCATGACATTTCACCTCAGAATGGAACCACTCAAAAGCAAATGTCTAAAGGCTTAAAAACAGCTTAAAAACAGCATCTTGTCAATTTTTCATGCATTTAAAACCAGTATTTTAATCCATTTTCATTAGAGAGAGGGAGGGAGGGAGGGAGAGAGAGACAGAGAGAGAGAGAGAAAGAGAGAGAGAGATGTGTAAATCCTTTCCACATATTTTTTATATCTGAGATATTTTCTACAATTTATCCTGAAGTAACTCAGAGTAGATTGAGACCTGGAATTTATGCTCCAAGCTGAAATTGGCTTCATCGGTGATCAGAATACTAATGTGATTATCTTTAAGTTGCACCAGAAGCACATTTCACATGTATGAAGCTGCTGGAATGGTGAAGTACTAAATGTGGTTGAGACTTGTGAGATTGTTCCATGATGAAATAATCACACAGTTTCCTCAGTCACAGCTAGGTTTCTGCACAGAATCAATCAAACCACATTTTACTGGTGTAACTTGGTTCTAATTTGTAGAGTCATTGTTTCTCTTTTTATATGAAAGACGTATAGGAAGTTGACAAAAGCCAAGGCAATATGAACCTATGTAGCTGGGTTCTTCTCTTTATCCAATACTTGATCCATTTAAGTGGAGACATTTGGGGTTTAAGCTGAAAGTTCTTCCAGACTTAGATGTTAATCTATGAGCTGAGCAACATGACATTCCAGGGTGACACAGAAGAAGTTCTAAGTTAAAATTGTTAAATTTAAATGCAATATGGATATAGTTATTATTGACTTCTGATTTTTCCCCTCTATTGCTATTCTTTATTATTTTAGCACTAGTGTTTAATAGCAATTAAGAGTTTGACTTGAGAATCAGGTTCATGTAACATATGGGACACAATGGCTGGCTTCATTCTAACCCAAAACCATAATTAGGACTGTTTTGTTTTTGCTTAACACAATGTGTGGATTTAGCCATTGTGGTTTGCAAGCCATGGCATACTGGTTTTTTGTTGTTGTATTTTCTACTGATTAAATTCAGCTAATTCATGTATGGCACCTGATGTAAACTCACTCAATATGCCATTTCATCAGTTCGCACCCCTCATCTTAGTCTGTAAAAACATAAGCATACTTTATCCAATCATCATAAAGATTGAGAGCTTAGTGAGAAGTTCTTTGAACCCCTGAAAAATCCCCTCTAAATGCAGAACAGAATTCTGTGGTCTCAAAACCTCAAAATAATTTGCTGATTCTCCTTTTTAACATTAAAATAAATAGCTGTGACTTGGTTCCTCTTCTAACAATACTATCCATGTGTGTTCAGAAGTGACATTTGGCCAGATTTCAAAGTAGAGAACTGGAGAATTTCCCACAGTTGTAATGCCAGGTGGTGTCATCCTTCCAGTCCATGACAGCAATGAAAGGAAGAAATCTAACTAAAAGACAGATTCATATTTAATCCACAATTGGCTAATTAAACAGGACTCTACCACCTACAGCTGGATTCTTCTAAGAGATTCAAAAGAAAGGAATGAAACCTTTAACAGACTGAACATTCTCATATATATTTTTAACAAGATTGCCTAATATACAAAATTTTGAAAGATAATAATATACACATATTTATCTATGTGTATGTGCATATTATTATCTATCTAGTTGAAAGCACACACACAGAGAGCTTTAAAAATGGAAGACAAACAGTTCTGAACCACATATATTAAAAACAAACACTGTCCATTTTGTCATTACATGGGGCACTGAAAAAATGAGGGGAAAAAACAATGTTATTTTTTTAAAAAAATGCCAATTCCAATATAGTTTAATTTAGAAGTTTAAATGTAGAAGATGGTTAACCATGATTCTTAGTTACAAATTGAACAGTCATTGATGTCAGATGTCAAAGCACTTGGTAATATGATCAGAAGACTCCTAAGCTCAGGTTATATATTATTTCTTCTCTATTAATAAGTTTGGGGAATTTAGTGTTGCAGGAACTGACAATAAACTGACAGCACAGACAGGGGTGGGATTCAATTTTTTTAACAACTGGTTCTGTGGGCGTGGCTTGGTAGGCATGGCTTGGTGGGCATGTGACTGGGTGGACGTGGCTTGGTGGGCATGTTATTGGCTGGGTGTGGCCAACTCAATATCACTCACATTGAGGCACGCATCTCCTTGCCTGGCCTCTTATGACTGTGGGGAAGCTGCAACAGTCGTAAGTGTGAAAAATGGTCAAAAGTCACTTTTTTTTAGTGCCATTGTAACTTTGAATGGTCATTCCACATAACCAAAGTACCAGCAAAGGAGGGGGAAAAAACTCCAGAGAAATTCCAGAGACAGGAAGTCTCGTCCTGCCATGTCATAAGGGTTAACGGAGAGGCAGTTTCTGTAAGCAACACCAGAATGTTTCCTTCCTGCTTTCCTTACAGAATTAGGCCAGGAATTTCTTCTAACAACCGGTTCTCCGAACTGCTTAGAATGTTAACAACCGGTTCTAGCAAATAGGTGCGAACCTGTAGAATCCCACCCTGAGCACAGGTGACTTTTAAAATGTAATTAAGTTTATGGAGAAGAGTTCTATTGGTAGCTCACAACTATGTTTCTCTTGAAAGATCGGCAGATCCATTGTCTTGCATCATCATTGTAACCTTTGTCTGAAATGATATGGGGTTTCCCATCTGAGCAGGGGGGTTGGATTAGAAGACCTCCAAGGTCCCTTCCAACTCTGTTGTTCTATTATTCTGCCTTCGTATGCACTGTATGTTATTGTCATAATGAATGCTGAGCTAGATTTGTTCTTATTTGTCCTTATTATTATTCGTTTTTATCTACTCTTGACCTCACCCCTTTCCTAAGAGGTCTGTAGGGGGAGTGCATAAGTGCACCAACGTGCCTACCGTCCCTGTCCTATTGTTTCTTTTATTTTTCTTACATGTATCCATGTATTCATAACTATGTTTTTACTTATACCTATTATCTTGTAAGCAATTGACAAATCAAATAAATAAATAAATTATTCTTCAATATCATACTGCTAATTGTCACTTTATTTATTTTATTCTGCCGAGCTTTCGCTGCATTTACTTAAATGCCCAGAACAACACCTACACTTGAATCAATTTACTTCAGTTAAAGTTACAGTAACTTAATTCAATTTATAACTACTTTTCAATTTTTTATTAATTTTATTTTTCTTACATCTTAAGAATTTAAATGATTTGTGTGCTGTTACAACAACAAAAGTCTGAAGCCTGATTTTCTTCAAGAAAAGGTGCTGTTTCAGTCTTTCTCAAACTGTATTTGGTACCAGATTTAAAATAATTTAATGTCCTCTGTGCTGCTTTGAATTCTGTGATACTATGATGACTATTTTGAAAATAATTGAGAATAAAAATACCTTTGTAACATAAAAAAAAATAAAAAAATGAGATGGTAGCTAGTTCTGAAGCGGGCTTAAAACTGTACCTAAAGTTTTAAAAGTCCTGGAGCTGCTGATTATGTAGCTCGGCTGTAACTCCTACTAACTCTGGATAGCAACACTTTTCATCAGTGGAAAGTTCGGAAGACAGCAGAGAATTTCCCCAAAAGTCTCACCAAAGCAGAACTGGGTGATACACTTCTCTTCATAGAGTTTAGAACTTCCATAACCTTTGAATTGCTGATTCATAATGTTTGAGCCTTTTCTTTTAACCACTGCTGAGCAGAAGTGCTTTCTACTCATTTTTGAGTCAGCAAAATACACACGCACACGCTGATGTGAAATTTGCTGCCCTCCCCAACTTATATTTCTTCCTGGTCACTAGAATATCTTGATATACCTCCAAGGCAATTGGAAGCCCACATACCAAACTTATGCTTGAAATGACCGTTAGGAAAACATCTTGCCTGAACTGGATTGGTTACACTGGGGAAAGCAATGAGAGACAGTTAAGGGATGGAAAAGTACAATTTAGGGATATTGGTGTGCAATTCTCAGTTCTGGTTTTGCACTACTGCCATACACTTGATCTCTAATAAACTATTCCTTCCTCATCAAATGGAGCCAAGGATCATTTCTATTTAGAGGTTTAAGCTGTGGCAGGACTGACAACAAGCCAAACAAGATTTATACTTTTTGAGGCTGCCTATATATGATGCCAGAATAAAGAAAACAGGCATCCCTACAATCACGGACAATTGCACATGGTATTTAAATCTATATTTTGGGGATGCTGCAGAAAAAAAATGATGTGGTCAGGGTATGTTTATGGTGTGATTAGGTACAAGTGGAAAAGACTTCCCTTGTAATCTGTTGAAGCCCCAAATCCTTTTCAAATGTACCAATGTCCAACAAACACATTACATTTTTTTCTCTGTGTGTAAAAGCTTACATGTATTCTGCTAAAAATTATTTGGGGGAAGGTGGGCATTATTTCTGGCCACCCTGGAAACAGCAAAGGACCAGCCTATGGTGGTGCTCCGCCAGTGAAAACAGAGTTTGGGAGGGCCACACATGGAGGCCGAAAACGGAGTTCAGGAATCTGTTTTCACTGACAGAGCACTTGAGCCAGCCACCACAGACGCCCCTGACACAAGTTACATCAAGCCGGTCATGCCCATCCTGGCCACACCCACCCCAGCCCCCGAAACAAAAAACAACCCTGATGGCACCCTCAATGAAATCGAGCTTGACACCTCTGCTGTTGAGTGTATCATCAAAATTATCTTACCTGTTCACTTTCAGATTTTCAAGCTCGTGAAGATTTCAGTCTTGTGGGGATCTACTCTGATTTTTTTCCCCTTAAAATCCAAATATTCTCTAGTTAGCATTTGATTGAAAGATATAGGACTACTGGGAGAAATCTTCTGAGGTTCTTTACTTATTTATTAAATTTATATGCTATTGTTATATGCTGTAACAGCGACTGGGCAGTTAAACTTGAAAGTGTTTATGTAAATGTATTCCCTCCCTCATCTCCAGATGTATGTAGATTTACTAGAACCATGAGTTTCATAATTCAGACATCACCCTTTCAGAATAATCAGGACCAAATGCAACACTTTGTGCTCTAAACCAATTGCCCTTGGAGGAACACCGGCACTTGATCTGATCTTTTTTTTGGTCATTCTTTGATTTGGATGTGCTGAGTTAATAAAGCAAAGAGGAAGCCATTTGCACAGTTTTGCAACAACCATTTGCACAGTATCTCAGAGTGTCCTCGTACTGAGGAAAATAACATGAGGGTTGCTTGCAAGGCCGTGCCATTGTTAAGTCTACTGGATCAGAACATTCACCTTGCTGCCATCTCCTCAACTAAGTAGTCTTGGCTAGAAAACAGAGGATGAAAGACCTTCCACAGGAAAATCCATTTATAACCTTCAGAAATGTCAGGATTAAAAAGTCCACAAATTCCTGTTTTTTCTGGGGATGGTTCCTCAGTCTAGGATAATGTTGGAAAGATTGGGAAACACTGGATTAGAGAAAGCAGAGCAGCCATTGACAAAATATGCACTTCATTTGAATACAGGTGAAACTCAAAAATTAGAATATTGTGCAAAAGTTCATTTATTTCAGTAATGCAACTTAAAAGGTGAACCTAATATGTGATAGATTCATTACATGCAAAGCAAGATAGTTCAAGCCATGATTTGTCATAATTGTGATGATTATGGCTTACAGCTCATGAAAACCCCAAATTCACAATCTCAGAAAATTAGAATATTGTGAACAGGTTCAATATTCTAGGCTCCAAGTGTCCCGCTCTAATCAGCTAAGTAAGCCATAACACCTGCAAAGGGTTCCTGAGCCTTTAAATGGTCTCTCAGTCTGGTTCAGTAGGAATCACGATCATGGGAAAGACGGCTGACCTGACAGTTGTGCAGAAAACCATCACTGACACCCTCCATAAGGAGGGAAAGCCTCAAAAGGTAATTGCAAAAGAAGTTGGATGTTCCCAAGGTGCTGTATCAAAGCACATTAATAGAAAGTTATGTGGAAGGGAAAAGTGTGGAAGAAAAAGGTGCACAAGCAGCAGGGATGACCACAACCTGGAGAGNGGAGTGGACTGAGGCTGGAGTCAGTGTATCAAGAGCCACCACACACAGACGGATCCTGGACATGGGCTTCAAATGTCGTATTACAAGTTTCACCCGTAGTTACATGGGTGGGCTGCCTTCCATCCTTTCTCTCTCCCCTTGACCTATGTTGACTGAGTTCAAATGGTGTCACACCCCTTCAAGGATTGCCAACCATGAGTGAATCTATAGCTTAGATAAATGTCTGTGGAGATTCCTCATCAGCCAGGTTGTGGTTGTCCCAAGGGTGCTTTTTCAAAAGACTTTCTTTGTTTTTGCTTGAAGATGTTTCACTTCTTTTCCAGGAAGCTTCTTCAATCCTGACTCTTAAAGGCCATGTCACACTGCACCAAAGGATGCAAAGAGAATGTAAAATGGACAAAAAAGTTTGCCATCCGTTCGAAAATGCAATGTACTCACTGCCTCCGTTTGGCTTCCTCTCTATCTGTCCAAGCATCCTTTATTGACGTTTCCATCCGCCAAAAAGGTTTTGGTGTGGCTCAAACTTTTGTTTTTTTTCGCGGAAAATGTATCAATTCGTCCATCTGCACCCCTACCGGTCGCTCCGCAATCACTACGCATCCATTACGCATCCGCTATATCCTAGGCGTCACACTGCGCTGGCCAATCCGCGCAACTCCATCCGCCCAGGATGCGGAGAAGAGACTGACGATTGATGGACAGATTGCAGAATGATCGCCAGAACGGATCAGCATCACGAAACAAGCGGTTTTTAAAACGCGAAAAACTAGTTCGCCAGAGAGGACTATTCGATATGGATGCCTAGAGGATGCCTAGAGGCTGCAAGCGAACTCTATACTGCCAATCAAAAAGCACGGCGAGCATATTCGCTGCATCTCACTTTCAGACATCAGCCAGCTTGCACACCTCTGCAGCCTTCATCTGACTATACTTTCGCAGCATCCTATGTTCCACATGCGATTGCGACAAAATCTTCCTGCAGCCACATTCCTTCTTGCAACACTGCGAAACCATCTACAGTCTCTGTCGAGCACTACTAGACGGAAGAAAAGGAGCACCAAAAAAAAGTCAGGCTCCAAAGTGGTATTTGCCAGCAAGAGCTACAGTACGTACTTAAGACAAGCTGATGGTTGGATCCTACATCGAACGAACGACACGCTCGGGACTTCCACGAACTGCCATGAATATGGCTCCAGCCAGTTTGATGAACTTGTTCCAGCGCCTACACCAGTTGACAAAGACAAACCAAACCTCGGTGCCGACCAGCCTGGAACCTGGCCTCAAGGTGACATTCATCTGCGCCACCGCACTCAGGACACTACAGAATGCCAGCACGGCTGGGGTTGCACACCCACCACCATCAGCTTTTGTCAGAGAATGGTGCAGCCATCATCGAGAAGATAATACCAAGGGGGAAGCTCCTCCAGCTACCCCTCACTGAAGAAGGATGTAAGAATGTTGCAGAGCCAGTGTTAGTAACCATAGAAGTGGAAATCCACCCACACTTGGAAGTCCATAGATTGGCACAGCACGTGGCCTGCAAAGCTCCAACCAACTCAGGCTACCACTTATGTCAACTCAAGGGCTTCTTCAGCATTCACCTCTTCGCCATGGTCGATGGCTGATACTAGAGTATATTAATCGATGCTTCAGCAACGGTCATGTTTCAGATGCCCTAGTATACTAAATCACAGTGACCTCAAGGAGGGCTGGCAAAGCAACCTCGTGGGCTTCCCAATCCACACCCGCTGCCCAACGACACGCAAGATGGCGGCCTACTTCATTGGGGGGATGATGCCTTCTCCCTAATACCAACACTACCTCATGAAGCCCTACACTCCAAATACCTCACCCGTGGAAGAAGAGGACTTCATCTTTAACTGCAGGCTTTCCAGAGGCAAGAACGGCGATGGTCGAGAACGCCTTTGCATCACGACCAACGGTTCCATGGTACTTATGCCACAACATGCACGCATCGGCCAGCAGACCATGAGTAGGATCTTGGTAAGGCTTGCTGCATCTCTGCACCAATTCTCATTGCGCCACCCCTACGCCGTCGTGCGCATCTCACAGTGCTTGGTGGACCTCTCAGCAATGTGGTCTTGAGGAGTGGGAAGAGCGGGGAAGGAAGGCAAGGGAAACCCTTAGACACTGAGGGATGTGCAGGCCCACAGAGCCTCACGTGAGGCAAAAAGCCCACGCGCACTCCTGAAAACATAATTCAACTCCCCACTGGAGCGTGAGTGGTGCAAGACAGGTGGTAAGTATGCCTAAAGGATGCTCCTTCAGCCTGTTCCATTTCACCCACTGACGATGAATTGCGCCATGTTTTGTTTGCCTACAATGACCAGGCGTTTAATTAAAGAGTTTGTTTGTGTTAAATTAGTGATCAATGCATTACATTGTAATTGATAATGAAGGCCTAGGGGTGGCAATGGGGGGGGTGACCATCCAGTCCCACTAGCTTTCACTGAGATTATCTATCCCATCCCATAGGTATCCCTTCCCATTCCCACAGCCAAACCGCATCCCACAGCTATCTTAATCCATGACACAGCATCCCTACCCATCCCACAGGTATCCCTGCCCATCCCACAGTATCCCTCCATTCGCACAGCTATCTAACCCATCCACAGCTATCTTAACCCATCCCACAGGTATCTCCTTACCCATCCCACAGTTATCCCTGCCCGTCCCCACAGCTATCTTAACCATCCCACAACCATGCAAAGGCTAAACCATTTCTAAAAGTTTCCACCACACTTTATAGAAAAAATAAATGAAGCCAGATGTGTGTGAAACAAAGATAAACTTTATTAATAACAAACTGTAAAAAAACTGACCCAGTCAAGTGCCCAAAATAAAGTATGCACACCAGTCTCTTGCACCCTCTTGGTCACTCGGACGGTGTGCCTAGTCTAAGTGTTAGGGTGCAGGTGCTGTGGAGGTGGTGCTCCTCCTACCACCAAAGCATCAGCACAGCACAGCATCATCACACCCAGCTACAAAATCAGCAGCCACACGAGCAGCACAGCAAGACCAGGATCAGCAGCAGCCCAGAGGAAGCACCGCACAGCGAGGCGAGCAAAGACCAGGAGCACGACAGGCAGGCAGCACAGCCAAGCAGGACCACACGAGCACGAGCGAGAAGAACAGAGCACGCGAGCGACAGGACCAGCCAGACCAGCAACGCGACCAGGAGCGCTTCAGCAGACGCCGCAGCAGAACACCACTGCCAGGAGCAGCTACAGCAGAAGCTCCTGCCAAATAAATAGTTGAGCCCAGCAGCCAGAAAGCCCCAGCAGAAGCAGAGTCAGGCAGGCGGCAGGGAGGTGGCCCTTCCCTCATCTTCTGAGGCTTGCCGTTCTTCCCCATGGGTTCTGGCTAGGTTGGCTAGCTGGCAGGAAAGGCTGACAAGGGGCGGCAGGACCAAGCTGGCAGATAAGCTGCAGGAAGCTGGCAGGAATCGCAGCACCAAAAGCGCTAGGCGACAGACTGGCTGAGCAGGGTGAGCTGGAAGGAAGTGCCAGGGGGCTAGCGCTAGCGACGCACATGGAGCGCTGGCCAGGGAGGCTGAAGGCAGGCTTGCAGCCCAAGCTGGAAGAGCGCTGGAACGGCGAGGCCTGCCAGCAAGGCTCGAGGGAGGTTTCCCCCAGGAGGCTGGTAGGCAGCGCGGAAGGACAGCCTGAAGGTAGGCTGCCAGAGGCTGGAGGCAGGTGGCTGAGGAGGCTGGACAAGGCTGCCAGAAAGAGCTGGAAGCGACATGCAGCAAGAACTCAAGTATGGACCAAGCTCAGCCAGGTCTTTCCTTCCAAATGCTGCCACGTCGCGAAGCTGTTTCCTCTTATATCCGTGAGGGCTTGCCCAAATCATACCCCCCGCCATCGCAATTAACTACTTCCAGGCACCGTTCTGCCTTCCTGCTGCCTCCAGCTTCGTGTCTCCGCTTATCCGCTTTGCATCCGTTCTGCATCTCGTTTTTTTTCCGTTCCGCATCCTGCTTTGCTGAGACCCCCCCGAAGCCCTTGCATCCGCGTCCCATCGCCTCTCCACATCCGCTGGGCTTTCCGTCTGCGCATCCGCTTTGATCCGCCCCGCGTCCTCCCCGCCGTCCCATTTTTAATTCCACTCCATAATTATGCAAATTTTCACCCCTTTTGAGCGCGCGGCGGAAACAACGGATGCAACATTTTTCTCTTCCGTTGTGTCCTTTTTGCATCCATTGGGCAGTGTGACACGGCCTTACGTTCTTCAGTCAGAACTGAAGAAGCCTCTTGGATGAGAAGTGAAATGTCTCCAAGGAAAAATAAAGAAAGTTCAGTCAGAACTGAAGAAGGTTCTTGGACAAGAAGTGAAATGTCTTTGAGGAAGAACAAAGAAGGTTCAGTCAGAACCGAAAAAGCTTCTTGGATGAGAAGCAAAACCTCTTCAAGGAAAGACAAAGAAAGACTAGTTGCCTTTTGGGGAAAAGGACCTTTTGGTTTAGCTTATATCATGTTGGACTTTGTTTAGTGTGAACACGTAGCAGCATCTCACTTGGCACTCCAGCAGAATTCAAGATTACATTCTTGTGTGTTCTTGGGACCCACTTCAGATACTATTGAGATGTTATTCTGGCACCTCCCCGTTGCTATGTGATGCTGGAGGAAAAGCAAGGCATGTTTTATGATCAGAAATGAAAACAATGTCTTGGACTTGCACTAAATCTAAACCGATAAATGAAAATGCAGTAAATTTGGCTGAGCAGTAGCAGCTCACGGGCTCAGAACACACACACAGAGAAAAACATGAGTGCCTGGCAAAAAATGCCTTATGACAGCTGTGAAATGAAAGAAAAGAAAACTACAGCAAGCAGATTTGAAGAGGCTGTTTTCCAACTGGCGCATGGAAGATGGGAGCCTTCATCACCTCCATCCACACACCAGAAATTCTAGCAAAGATATGTGTAGGGCCCTTGGGGCTCCCTGAGCTTGGTTGTTTTCTTGCAGATGTTTCATGACCCAACTAGCGAACAACATCAGTGCAAGAAGGGATTGGGGCCTGTGGAGGGAAGGAGGAAGATGAGGACAGGGGCTCTCTGAACATGGTTGTTTTATTGCAGACATTTTATTACCCAACTAGGTAACAACATCAGCTACAAGGGAGTGGGGCTTGTGGAGAGGAGGAGGATTGGGGCTTACTGAATTTGCATGTTTTCTTGCATTACCCAACTAGATGATGTCATCAGTGTTAGAAGGGGGTTGACTTGAGTTTGTTGGGAGGGGGGAGGAGAGGATTGGGGTTCTCTGAACGTGGTTGCTTTTGTTTGTCCTGCCTTCAGGTGCTTTGGAGAATAATTTGACTCCCTCTTTTTTGGGGCAGCTCCTCAAATACTGGAATAATGCTATCATGTCCCCCCCAGTCCTTCTTTTTACTAGACTAGCCAAACCCAAATCCTGCAACTGTTCTTCATAGGTTTTAGTCTCCAGGCCTTTAATCATCTTAGCTGCTCTTCTCTGCCCTTTTTCCAGAATCTCAACAACTTTTATTTGCAATGGGGTGACCCAAAACTGGATGCAGGATTCCAGGTGTGGCCTTACTAAAGATTTATAAAGCAGTACTAGTACTTCACAGGATGTCAATTCTGTGCCTCTGTTTATTCAACCAAAGCATGGTCCAAATTCCAAGATATCACTGCAGCTATTCTGATGTCTCCCTATTTTTTGGGGTTTTTTTTTGCCAAGGCCTGTTTGGAAGAGGAATAATCAAATACTTCCAGATTCCGGAAACTAATTTCTATTTCAAAAGCGTGGCGAGAATACAAATTTCCTGTGCAGAATGTCAAAAAGTTATCAAAGTGATAACTTTCCTCCCCCCACTTTTTTTTTCCAGAGCAAACAAACAACAAGCCAATTTGTAAGTGTGCCTTTTAAAAGAACGTTCAGCTTGTTGTTGTTATTTTTTTTTTTAAAGAAATGAAATACCCAGCCCCTAAAACGAAACAGACCAGTTGCGTGGATTTAATGCAGCGCAATTAATCTGTCTACATAAAATAAGAGCTGGAAGGACACTGACTATAAAATCCACTTAGGATGCATCATAGATTTATTCAAAATATTTACGAGACTGTTGTTGTTTTTTTAAAAAATAGCCTTATTTGTTTTTAAGGATGGGGAAATGACAAGACTCATTTTGTGTCCGGGGCCTGCCAGATTGAGGCTCACAAACCTGATCTTGCTTCGATTTGCAATTTTATGCATTTCCTCCTGCAGGAGTTCATATATAACTTTCAATGCTTATGTTTATGCCGGCTGCAAGTTTATTGACCAGTTGAAATCTGTATCCCAGAGCTGTCATTATAACCCTATAACCTTATATAATAGACTTTCTACATTTGCCATAAAGTTCCATTATTGGTTTTCCAGCTGTTTATTCACAATCCTGCCTCCTACCCACCCCCAAATGTATCTGGTTTCAACTGTACATGAATATTTAAAATATTCTGTATTATTATAAGGAATTGAGCCAAAAAATTTCTGGCTTGTTTATGCGCCCACCAAGCACAATAAAACGTCCCTTCTTGTTGCTTACATGTCCAGCATAAGTCTGAAAGATCTTTATACATTCTAGAATCTAGACAATTCTTTTCCTGATGTATACCAACCACTCATCATTGCATAAAAATTCTCTTTAAGACTATAACATCGTGTCACTAAGTACAAAAAGCCTCTCTACTCACCATAATTTCACTAAAATTTTATTTTTCCCCCTGGAACACAAATTTAAAAGGCAACATTCTTCCATAAAATTGAGTGTTATGAAAAATCATAGGGTGATTTTTTTTTTAAACATGGCACTAATTTAAACTATTTCTATTCTACTAGCTAAAGTAAATGACTTGGCAGCTCTGCTCACTTCAAATATGTTTAAGGATGCTGAAGTTTGTTTTTGTTTGATGGTGCTTGGAATCAACAGACTGTAATTTGAACAGGAAAACCAACTCTCACCTTTCCCATTTATCACTCTTGATAGTCCAGTTAACAAAAAGCAAGAATCCTATTTCTTTGTCTTCTGCAGCTTGCTCGAATCAGGCTTCAACATCCTTGTTTTCAAAAATAACACACCTCGCACAAGAATGAAAACTTGTGTTTTCACAAAACTTCTATCAACGTGCTGAGATGGAGTTGGGATGGCAGTGCCGATGTGTAGGTTGTGGCCTCCACATTTTCAAATCTATTTTCCCCATATGTGGTGGAGAGGGTATGAGTATCTTGCTACCCAATCCAATAATTTAGTTGAATTTATATTGTACTTTTTTCATATTCATAGAGATTTGGAGAGGGGGAGGGGGAGAAGGAGGAGAAGGATGAGGAAGAGAAAGGAGGAGAGGGGGAGGAGGAGAAGGAGAAGAAAGAAGGAAGAGGAAGGAGAAGGGAAGAGGAAGGAGAAGGAAGAAGAAGAAAAAGAAGAGGAAGAAAGAAGAGGAAAAAGAAAAAGAAAAAAAGGGAGAAAAAAGCAGGAGGAGGGAGGAAGAAGAGGAAGAAGAATAAAAGAAAGAAGAGGAAGAAGAAGAAAAGGAAGAGGGAGAAGCATGAGAATGAGAAGAAGAAAGAAGAGAAAGAGAAGAAAGAGGTGGAGGAAGAAGAAAATGAGATTGAGGAAGAAGGAGGAGAGGAGAAAAACAATGAGGACTTGTTGGTAAAGCCCCTGTCACACTGCACCATCGGATGGAAAGAGGATGTAAAACGGACAAAAACACTTGCCATCCGTTGGTTAACGCGATGCTTCCGTGTCTGTAACTCACTACTCCGTTTTGCTTCCTCTCTATCCATCCAGCATCCGTTTATTGACGTTTCATCCGCTCAGAAAGTTTTGAACTGCTCAAAACTTTGAGCGGAAAATGTATCCAATGCGTCCGTTCTGCATCCGCATAGGCATCACTGCATCCGTTATGATCCGCTATATCCGCTAGGCATCCGCTGCGCATTCGCGCAACTCGCATCCGCTTGGACGGATGCAGCATGGAAACAAAGCATTTTAAACGGAAAAAACGTTGCAGAGGGGCCTATCTCGATATTAAGGAGTCAAGAGATGCCTAGAGGATGCAAAGGGACACCTAGGGAAAACCTATATTGCCAATAAAAAGGGGGAAAACTCATCTGGATCTCACTTTCAGCCCAGCAGCCCAGCTGTGCAGACCTCTGCAGCGCCATCTGACTCTTGCTCTTCCACAGCATCCAGTCATGTCCACCGTGGATCATAACACAGTTCCTTTGGCAGCCACCATCCTTCTGCAACAGTGCAAACCCATCTACAGGCTCGTGAACTCTACTACGGGAAGAAAAAAGAGCCGGCCAAGAAGCGTCTGGGTCCGAAGATGGATCGGGAGAAGAGCAGGACGAGCAGGACGACCCAAGACCAGGAGCAGCGAGCAGTATGAGCAGTACAAGGAAGGAGTATGAGCAGACCAGCAGGACCAGCAGGACGAGGAGCAAGCTTCAGCAGAGTAAGCACCAGCAGAAGCACCACCACCCAGAGCAGCTTAGCAGAAGCTCCAGCAGCAGAAGCAGCGAGCCCGAGCAGCAGAAGCCCTAGCAGAAGCAGAGTCAGGGACAGGGGGCGGGAGGGTGGCCCTGTCCCTCTTGCCAGGGATGGTGGCAGATTGCTGAGGCTTTTGCTTCTTCCCCATGGTTGTGGGGTTGCTGGCTGGCAGGGGGCTGGCAGGCACCAAGGCTGCCAGGAAAGCCTGCAGGCAGGCAGGCACCAAGGCGACAGAAGGCTGGCAGGAAGGCTGGCAGGAAAGCTGGCGGCAGGCAGGGCAGGCAGGCAGCACCAAGGCTGGCAAGCCAGACTGGCTGGCAGGGAGCTGGAAGCAGGCCTGGCAGGCAAGGCTGGCAGGCAGGCTCACCAGGAGCCTGGGAGGCAGGCTGGGAGGAAGGCTGGCAGCAAGGCTTGCAGCAAGGCTTGCAGGCAGGCATGCAGGGCAGGGCAGGCAAGGCAGTCAATCCGTCCGGCAGCAGGTCTTTCCTCTGAATGGTGACCTGCTTGGGAGCTGCTTCCTTTTATATCCGCGGGGCTTACGCAATGCATCCCCCCTCATGCGCAATTAACGCTCGGCATCCGTTCGGCTTCCGCTGTGCATCCGCTAGGGCTTCCGCCTCTGCATCCGCTTCATCTGCTGTGCATCTGCTAGGCTTCCCCTCTGCATCCGCTCATCCGCTGTGCATTCCGCTGTATCCGTTCCGCATCCGCTTTGCTGAGTCCCCGGAAGCAACCGCGATGTGCCATCCCTCCCATCCGCTCCATCCGCTGGGCTTCCGTTCCACATCCGCTTTCATTCCGCTCTGCGTCCTCCCCGCATCCGTTCCTTCCGTGTTATCCGCTCCCGGTTATGCAAATTTTTGCCCCTTTTGAGACGGATAACAACGGAGAACATTTGCTCGTCCGTTGTGTCCTTTTACTAACGATTTTGCATCTGTTGGGCAGTGTGACAGGGCCTTAACTTCCATAGGGTTTCTTTGGGACCAATTCAGAAGCGGCTTACCACCATTTTCTAAGATGTTTTTTTTCAACCGTCCAGGTGAATTGTTACCTCTAGTGGCCAGACATGCTGAACCAGATACTCCTGCTTGCTGAGACATCCATGGGACAGAATCTTCTGGTAACACCCATAACTAGTAGTATGACCATTGCGGCATCCCTGCGGTCAGGTGATCCAAATTCAGGTGCTTGGCTATTGACTCCTACTTATGATGGTTGCTGTATCATTGGGATCACATGATCCCCTTTTGCAACCTTCTGAAAAGTCAAGGCCAAAGCCAGATTCACAACAACTGTTTGGCTAACGTCCGAGCTGCAGTGATTCACTTATCAATTGCAGCAAGAAAGATTGTAACAAGTGTTTTAACAATAGAAATTTTGGGCTCAATTCTGGTCATCATCTGAGGACTACCTGTAAAACATCCACATTTCCCTGCACTGAATTCATAACATATGCCAGGGGTCGGCAAAATACTCAAAGAACCATTTGGATCCATTTCTCACAGAAAAGAAAACACCAGGAGCCACAAAACCTACTGGGAGTTGGAAAGCTCAATAAATCATGTGACAGGTGGGTGTGGTTCGCTGGCAGCCTGTGCGGATGGCAGTGGAATTGGACAGTGAGGAAGAAAGGGGGCCAGTCAGGGAATCTGGAGAGGACTTGGACAAGGGTCCTTGTCCGATGCAGAGATGGGGCCAGGACCATCTGGGAGTGGGGTGCTGCCTTCGGAGCCTTTGGAGTCCGGCAACAGCAAGGCAGAGGAGCAGGGGGAGCCTGTTTCCAGTGTGCATGGGACAGAGTTGCTAGAAGGCAAGAGCAGCTGAAACAAAAGGGGCGACTCGGTTGGAAGGCTGGGAGGTGATTGCCCCTCCCATAAGGTATAAAGGACAGGCAAAGATAGAGAAACCTTTGCAGGAAGCAAAGTCGTTCGCTCTGTTCGGATTAAACCTGGAAGCTCTATGTGGACTTTGTACTTCAGTTGTTTTTTTTATAGTTCATTTGGCACATTAGTTGTTGGCAGAAATTCAAAGGAGAGAAAGGTGGGTACTTATCTCGAGAGACTGTTTGGGACTCATTACAGGCTGGGAACGAACATAATTCCCAGTGTTGAAATTAAACAAGAGTTGTTTTAACTATGTGTGTGCTTAATTATGGTCTCAGGAAGCCCTGGTCAGAACACATTGGCGGTTGTGATACATATTTTGAGTGATAGGGAGCTGCAGTCGAGGGATGAAAGAGCCACATGCGGTTCCAGAGCCGTGGGTTGCCGACATATACTATATATGACATTTCATTTTTTTTTTACACATTAAACAGAGCTTTTATATGGTTGAAAGCAGTGCTTAAGAGTAACCCCTCCTAAATCTAATTTGTATTTCTAGATAAATGTATTTTGAAGTTCAGATAGGGAATGTAGCTAATTCTGCCAATAGAATACAATAATAAACTTTCTGATGAAGAGACGTGCTTGAGAAATAAATTCACTTTTCATCACGCTGATGTATTTGTAGATTTCAACAGTATTGTGCTTGCAAATAACATTTATTTCTGTGGTGGAAATATGCAAGAGTTCATTTTCATAAAACATGACTAGGCATGTATTGAAGATTTAAAGTGCGTTCATCTGCTATTTTTTTTCCATATAAATATTCATTTGGTTTAGTCTTCTCAAGTGCTGGAATTTTAATCTGCATTCAGATAGAGGTGCTTTAATCAGCGAGTTCATAAAAAGCTAACTTTTTCCCCCCTATAAAAATATAATAAGGAATAACAGAGGGCCTCTAGAGCTTAAAAGAAAAAAACAACAACCACAAGATATAAAACAGGTAAACTGCATCTTGAAGGGGCAAAAAGATAAAAAATAAAAGCCTGATTAAATGCAGCATCATTATATCAATATTCTATTAAAAATAAATCTCTGATGCCAGAATGTCTCAAACAACCTGTTACTTTAGTGCAGTTTTCAAAGATGGGCAATGATGGAAAAACATATAGAAAATAGATAAGCTCCTAACATCTCTTTACTTTATATCCTTGGAAACTGTCTGGATTCTTTAGAACAAATTTCCATATTGATGTACAGGTAGTCTTTGAGTTATAACAGTTCATTTAGTGGCCATTGGAAGTTAGAACAGCACTGAAAAAGGGACTTATGACCATTTTTCACACTTGTGACCATTGTGGCAACCCCCTGGTCACAAGATCAAAATTTGGACACTTGAAAACTGGCATGTACTTATGACTGTTACAGTGTCCCAAAGTCACATGATTCCCTTTTTGTGACTTTCTGATCAGCCAAGTCAACAGGGAAGCCAGATGTCAACTGGAAAACATTCCTATCCTGTTTTCGAGTTGCCATAAACAAGGGAGGTGGGAAATCTGAAAGAGCAGTATGACATTTTAAAACCAGAAGGACATTCCACCATTATCTTTAAAAAGATTGTAACTAGGATCTTCACCCTGGGAAAACCCTTCACTGGAGAACGTGATTGATGACACCCAGCTGGTGAATGGTGTTTCATTGGAGAATCTGATTTATGACACACTCAGGGGGGAGGGGGGAAACAGGGTCACAGCTGACTGTAAATTACGTATGCCAGAGTTGGCTTTATTTAGGTTAATGCCAGCATGTTGCTCCTAATAAATCTTTTGAATTTTTTTGAAGCTTGGTTCGAGACTCATGATTCAATTGCTCAGATCCTGACAGCCAGATTCACTTCACAACCGACTAATTTAAGAACTGCAGTGATTCACTTAACAACGGCAGCAAGAACGGTTGTAAGATGGGGAAAAACTCTCTTAACACCTGTTGTGCTTAGCCTTGGGATCCATTGTGGTCCTATGTCGAGGACTTCCTGTATCTGGGTATTGAACTACCTGTAGCCATGAACATCTGGATGGGGAAAGGGGTAAACAAAAATGGCACCTGCAACCATGTGAAGCTCTACCCTTTTTTCTAAGGCATCACATTGTCTCAGTTGCTACCTTGGCTTTTTTGATTCAGTAAGGCAAGGGATTTTAAATTTGGGAGAGAGATCAAGAATGTGATATTTTGGAAAGATTCTCCTTTGCTTTGTCAATTTTGTTTCTTCTGCATTGTTTTGCCTACAGGTTTTTTTATTTTTATTTTTTTACAAAAGATTATTAGGGCTTTGAGTAATTCATTTGTTTCCTATCATTCCCTTTGCTCCAAGATTAGAAGTTCTTGGAGTCTAAAAATAATAATAATATGAGAAGTTCTCTGTGGGTGAAAAATAATAATAATTAAACTTTCTAGAAATAATAAGGAAAAGCAGCAATAAAGACAACAGGAACAATAGATTTTTTTTTTTTAAAGTGCAAGAAAGATATAAAACTTTGACAATCCATTATTCCATGGTAGAGGCAAAACAAATATATTAGATTTATATCCTGCCCAGAGCTTGCCATGTTTTGTGACTGTGTGTGTGTGTTGGGCAGTATTTCCCATTTTCAGCAAGGGTTTGGGCATTTGATGAAAAACCTATTTGTTTTTTCCCTTCCTTTATCTTTTCAGTCCTCAGCTTCATTTTCCAAGAGGCTATTAAATCCAACTGTTAGCTTCCATGATTTTATCCATGACATCACTCACCATTGTACAATGTGATAAATTCATTGATACCAAACCACCACAACAAAAAGAAAGTTACCTCATGGTGTGGAGGCTGAGGAGAAAGAAGAGAAAACTCAACAATAAAGGGATTGTCTGCTTCACATCTCCCTGGCCATCATTGTTGGTTGAATCCTTGAGCAAAACTATATCTTTTTGGCGGGAGAGGGGAAAAATTGATGGTGTGGATCAGTGGTGGGATTCCAAATTGTGTGCTACTGGTTCTGAGGGCTTCGTGCACACATGCAGCACTCAAAGATTGCCTGAGCTGTTTTTTAAGCTCAGATGAGATGCAAATCAGCTGAGCTAAGTATCAATGGAATAAAGCAGGGGTTACTAATCTTTTGGACCTCAGGGACACCAAACTCATACTTTTAAATCCTGCGGACCAGAGACCCTGGGAAAATCCCCCACCCCATTTTCCTACCGATCGATCATTCTTTATTTGGGATCGCAGGATACTGTCTCCAGTTCCGTTCTTGGGGGGGGCGGGCGGAGAGACTTTTGGCTTCATGCAAGAAAAGCAGCAGAAGCAGCAGAAGTCTTTCTTTCTCTCCCCCACCAGGAATAAGTCTTTGCTGGCACAGCCTCCTGGAGCAGGAGGCCTTGTAGGGTCCCAAAGACTCATTTCTGGTAGAGTTTGGGGGAGAGAAAGAAAGACTTTTGCTTCTTTCCTTGCATGCAACCAAAAGCAGAAGAAGAAAGAAGCAGAAAGAAGCAGCACAGTGGTCAGGCAAGACACGTGGGGCGAGAGGGCAAGTTCCCCCCCTCCTTTCACTCCCTCATGTTGTTTGCAATGCAGGCAATGCAAGCCTTGTGTTCCCATGGGCTGCACAGCCTTATGTTCCCACGCAGCCTGGATTAATTGCTTTGGGGGTGACATTTCTCTGGAGACCACCAAAATTTTCTTGTGGATCACCAGTGGTCCCCAGCCCACTGGTTGGCGACCACTGGAATAAAGGATGGGAAAGAGCAGGGGCAGGGGGCGGGGGAGCAACCGGAGGTGGTATTTGCCGGTTCTCTGAACTGCCCCAAATTTCCACAACTGGTAGGGCAGAACCGGCTGAATACCACCTCTGTTTTGGATCAGTTTGATACATGATGTATAGTTTTTTTCTTCTTTCGGTTTGTTTTCATAGTTATGAAATCAGTCCGACTCTTAAAGCCTTCCTAGATTTATACATATTTTTATATTTAATCAAGAAAAATATACTATTGAGAGCAATCTGGCATGAAATATGCACCCTTTTATCATGAAATAAGCAATTGCAGCCCCATGAAAAGCAAATATTCCCTGTTGCCTTGATGGCGGTTGTTAGCCGAACTGCATTCTCTTTATTTATTACCGCACCATGTTTTCTTTCTAATAAGCAAGCTGCATATTTCACATGATATAACAATTCCTGTTGTGTTTGTGACATGACTTCCATTTATTCTTGGACTGCATTGGGGAACTTGCTTGGGAGGTGGAGTTGTAGAGTTTTAAAAGGATTCAAAGCATTTAATTTAGCCTTAATTGTTGCCGGGTTGAAAAGGAGGGGGAATTTTTTTTTGTGAAGAGATGACAGAGAGAAATAAGGGTCCAGGAGGAAAAAAGACATTAGGAGATGCCCTTAATCACTTCTTCACTTTATATTTCCTGGTTCTTGATTGTCCCTCCTGGAAATTTGCTTCCCATTCTGTTTCAAATGCAAAATATTAACTGGAATCAGATCATCATTCATCATTCTAGCCATTGTCTATTCAGTGCAGGATGAAGGCCTCTTCCACATGTTTCCAACCCATATGGTCCAGAGCTTTATTTTGGGTCAATTGGACTCTCCATACTGGCTGATGTGGTCAAGACATATATAGAAATGTATGTGGTGGGCAAATATCTGACAAGCAATCAATCATCTTAACTCTACATGGAGAACTCCGCGATGGATATTGGACACAAGGAGAGAAAATAGTCCCTCTAATGGCTGCCTTATATAAACACCTCTTAAAGTGGTAAAACTTCTATGGGCCCACACTTTCTCTTAAAGAGGCAATACCAATGCTGATTCATCTTCATTGCATCAGCTTTACAACTGGTCAGCTCTTAAATCTCGATACCTTAACAACCTGTCCTTGGTTCTTCTAGTTGTGTGACCAGTCCATTTCCATTGCAATTCTTGTACTCTCTTGATGGCGTCTTATACTTTCATTCATTTTCTAATCTACATGCAGGTCTTTCTATCTTGTCTTGTGATGCACAGCATGGGTCTTACTGTGGCTTTTTGTGCCACACACAGCTTTTGTATCGATTGTGAGGTTAGGTGCCAGTTATAAAAGCTACGAGGGGCGCGAAGAGTCAGATCAGGTCTTTAAATTAAAGTCTTCGACATACAGCCACTTGTGTAGCAATGGTTCAAAGGTACAATGCTCCTGAAAAAAAAGTAATATAACGGTCATCCTCACAGTTATAACTACTGCATCCTTGTAGCCACAGGACCAAAATTTGAGTGCTTGGCAATTGGTTGCAGCATCCCGGGGTGAATTTCAAGGTTGACTCCATTTTTCGTCCTTCCGAGGTTGGTAAAATGAGGACCCAGATTGTTGGGGGCAAGAGGTTGACTATGTAAACTGTTTAGAGAGGGCTGCAAAGCACTGTGAAGTGGTATATAAGTCTAAGTGCTATTGCTATTTTCCTTCCTTCCTTCCTTCCTTCCTTCCTTCCTTCCTTCCTTCCTTCCTTCCTTCCTTCCTTCCTTCCTTCCTTCCTTCCTTCCCAGTTGTTAGAATGCAGTACTGCAGGCTAACTCTGCCAGCTATCAGCAGTTCAATCCTGACAGGCTCAAGGTTGACTCAGCCTTCCCTTCCTCCAAGGTGGGTAAAATGAGGACCCAGATTGTTGGAGTCAAGAGGCTGACTCTGCAAACCATTTAGAGAGGGCTGTAAAAGCACAATAAAGTGGTATATATGTCTAAGCGCTATTAGAACTTGGAATAACTTTATTGTCACTTTAAATGTACACTAATTGGCATACATTAAAATGAAATTACATTGCATAGAGCTCTCAAAGGGTCTTCATCTCTAATATAAATATAAACATGACAAGATAAATAAATAAATACAAAATTATGCATGTACCCACACACATTATGCAACAGTAATACTGCTATTACTATTGTCATTTGTCATCTTCCTTAGACATTTTCCCACAAGAGAAATCAATCGGGAAGCCCGGTTTACTTAATGACTGTATAATTCACTCAATGGCTGCAACAGTTGGGTGTGACTTATCAACCGCCTTGCTTAGCAGTGGAAATTTTGGTCCCAGTTTTGATGACAAGCCCAGGAGTACTTCTATCTGAATTGAGTC
This sequence comes from Laticauda laticaudata, assembly GCA_004320025.1. Taxonomy (NCBI): domain Eukaryota; kingdom Metazoa; phylum Chordata; class Lepidosauria; order Squamata; family Elapidae; genus Laticauda; species Laticauda laticaudata. The sequence goes on from BHFT01027107.1 coordinate 31,457, forward strand.
CTCCTACCCTTTTTGAATCTCAAATTATTTGGACTGAAGCAGAGTTGATTTGTTCTTTTTCACTGTCAAAGTCTATATACTCCATCATGAATTTTCAAAAAGTTTCAAAAGAGTTTTGAGTTGGATGCGGGCCGCTTTGATGGAACTGGGCTTCGATTCAGAAGTCTCTCACATTGCTTGGAATGAGCCAATTCAGTTAAGAATTTGGAATTTGACCAACTCTGAAGTAGGATGGAGTGCAAAACTTGAATTCTGTGCATGCATCTTTGGGAGATAATATCTAGTAGAATCAAATCTAGGTTTACACGATTTGGTGCATTCCATTTTCCAGGCTTTTCTACGTAGAAGTATTTATGGCTTGCAGATCCTCTTCCTTCTTTAGTCTCGGTCCTTTTTTTTGTCGGGCCGTGAAGTAAAACTTTATGGCACTTTCATTTGTTCTGCTACCAACGTGACAATTTTGTGCTTCTGCAGATCTCAGTGGCTTTATTCATTTTATACTTATGGGAAAAAAAAAACCTGGGTGGATAAAAATTAAACTTTTTTTAAAAAATAAAAAATGGATTTTAAAAAAAAAAATTGGATTTTTTCGATTTTTAATTGGATTTTAAAAAAAATTAAATTGGACTTTTAAATTATTTTATCAGTTTTATTTTAATAAAATGCTTTTGGAATAAAAATCTACTTTAAAAGTAGTTTTCTGTTTAAGATATATTAATGATTTAGTTTCTTCAGCAGGGAATGGAACTTAGTTCTGTAGCACGAGGCTGTATATTCAGCAATATTTATATTTTTGATCAACTCATTCAATGAATCTAAGCTCTGCAAGTTGAGATCACGTGCACTGCATGGATGCATCCACACAGCTTCACAGCAGAGATGACAGTTGCTCTTTCAAAATTATGATTTAAATTGGGTTGATTGGTTCTAACTGTCAGGAAATTTCTCCTAATTTCTAAGTTGCTTCTTTCCTTGTTTAGTTTCCACCCATTGCTTCTTGTTCTGCCTTATGTGCTTTAGAGAATAGCTTGACTCCCTTTTCTGGGGGGCAGCCCCTGAGGTATTGGAAGAATCTGTTATCATGTCATCCCTAATCCCTCTTTTCATTAAACTAGACCTATCCAATGTCAGGGTTCCAACAGATGCCCTAATTAATTCATAAGCCTCGAGCCAAGTTTCAAAAGAAATCCAATTATTTATTAGGTGCAACATGTCGACACTTTCCCCAAGTGCAGGAGGCTTCGCCCCGTGTAATTTACTGCTCACCTATGACCCTGTTTTCCCCCTCCTCTCAGGTTGTGTCATAAATCACATTCTTCAATGAAGCACTTTCACGGGCTGTAGAAAACACGCCTCTCTGGCTGGCTCTAGTAACCTGGAACACAATCTGGAGAAAGCTTTGCATAGAATGTGTCTCTGGTCATAGCAACCAAACTGCTTCCTCAGATCTCCTCTCCTCCTTCTTATGGCAACTCGAGAGCAAGCCTGGAATGCTTTACAAGTTGACATCCAATTGCTGCAACCGTCCTTCATAGGTTTTAACCTCCAGTCCCCTAATCATCTTTGTTACTCCTCTCTGCATTCTTTCTAGAATCTCAATATCTTTTTTACATCGTGGTGACCAAAACTGGATGCAGTATTCCAAGTGTGGCCTTACCAAGGCCTTATAAACTGGTATTAACTCTTCATGTGATCATCATAAAAGCCTTGGTATCTTCTTCTATAAACTCTTTGTATCCAACATTTCAACCGCAGCTTGTCTTCCGAGTCCTGTATATAATAAAGGCTGTTTCAGATGATCAATGTCTTTTTTTGTCATGTCAAGAAAAGCAACTGCTTTCTTGTTTCTCTGATTTATATTGTCAGTGGCATTCAAAGTATCTTTAATATTACCCCTCAGGCAACTCTTTTGAGATAAATCCACACTGATCAAGATGTACTACCTCAGCTAAAAGGTCAGTTCTGAATCAGGTTAGGTTAAAAGGGAAGGCAGAAACTTTGACTCGCCCAGCTCAAGGAGGAAAGGTGAGATATTATGTTCTTCACCAAGCACTGAACTAAATCACGTTTGAAAAGATCAGGATGTTTATTGCAAGTCTGTCTATTGGGTTAGTCGTAGTGGCTCAGTTGCCGGGAAAATTTTTATTTCTTTTAAAAAAAATTTCATGAGAAAAGTTGGGGGGGGGGGGAAATCCCAAACTTAATTAATTTGGAGAACTTTGGCCTTTAATGGGAGCTGTGAGCCTAAATTCCTGAATCTTCCCCATTGAAGTCATAACTTCTGGAGACAAGTTGAACTCTTGACAATGGGCAGAGTTGCCTGCAATGCTGCATTCTAACCACTGTCCCACCAGGACTACAAGCAAACGAGGGAGAGAAGAAGAGGCAAAAGAGGAAGAGAAGAAGGAGGAGGAAAAGGGCNAGCACTTAGATTTATATACCGCTTCCCAGTGCTTTGCAGCCCTCTGTAAGTGGTTTACAGAGTCAGCATCTTGCCATCAACAATCTGGGTCCTCATTTTACTGACCTTGGAAGGGCTGATGGCAGAGTCAACCCTGAGCCAGTCAGGATCAAAGTGTTGGCAATGGGCAGAGTTTGTCTGAAATACTGCACTCTTAGCACTGTGTCACCAGGGCTACTTATAAGATTAAAAGAGAAAGCAAAAAGAAGAGGAGGAGGAAGAGGAGGAGGAGGATGGAAATAGCACTTAGACTTCCTTGAGTCAGTCAGGATCGAACTCCTGGCAATGGGCAGAGTTTGCCTGCAATGCTGCATTCTAACCACTGTTTCACCCAGGCTCCTAGTGGACCTGCACAAGAAGTATTAAGCAATGTTACTGCAGAATTCATTTTGTCCCTCTTTCCAGCATGCAAGTTTGTGCACAAGTATACTCAGTGACTTGCGCTCAATTCCATTGATTAAATATAAATGCAAGCTTCCTCTATTGTAACTGTTGTATTGTTTTCATGGGAGTTTTTAATTGACATGCCTTCCCCATCTTGGGAAGGAAATATTATTTTGTTTTTTAGCCTCTCTGGGCCTTCTCCTCCTCCTCCTTCCTCCTCCTCCTCCCCTCCTCCTCCTCCTCCTCCTCCTCCTCCTCCTCCTCCTCCTCCTCCTCCTCCTTCCAATTGCCTTGTAATCCTTGGTGCTGAATTGTACTGAGCAGTGATTTACAATTTATAAATGTCTCCCTTAATTCCACATTATTTAGAAATCAATACTTAATTTGAATTGATTAAGTTTTGAGGCCCTTTAGATCTTTTATTAAGAAAAGGGCTGGCTGTGTTCCTGGCATCTGAGCATCAAGTTTCTCTTCTTAATGACCCACAAAAAGAATAAGGTAGAAAAAAGAAGGAAGGATGGGAGAGAAGGAAGGGAAGAAGGAAGGAAGAGAAAGAAAGAAGGAAGGAAGGAAAGAAAGAAAGAGAGAGAGAGAGAGAAAGGAAGGAAGGAAGAAATGGAAGGAGGAAGTAAGGAAGAGGGAGGGAGGACAGGAGAAGGAAGGAAGGAAGGACAGAGGAAGGATAATTAACCAGTGGAACAGCACGCCTTCAGAAGTTGAGGGTGCTCCATCACTGAAGGTTTTTAAGAAGAGATTGGACAGCTATATTGGAATGGTACAGGTTTTCCTGCCTGAGCAGGAAGTTTGGACTAGAAGACCTCCAAGGTCCCTTTCAACTCTGTTATTCTATAATAAATCCCACTTTTGTTTCTGCAGAATGTCACAGGAATATACCATAGCTTGCACCATTCTGATCTTTGTAGGTAGGAAGGCATGTTGGCATCTGGATATATGCAGGGGTGGGATGCAATTTTTAAAACTACTGGTTCTGTGGGCGTGGCTAGATAGGCATGGCTAGGTGATCATGTGAATGGGTGGGCATGGGGGGGTGGGTTTTTTTTGCCTACTGAGCCTCAGGGAAGCTTCCTGAGAGCAAAAGCGGGGTGCAGGGGGCACGCAGCAGCCCCCTTCACCATGTTTTTTGCCTCCTGGGCGAAGTAGTACAACAGCAAGAGGGATCAGCTGTGCTGCGCGATTTAGAAGAGCTACAAAGCAAGAAATCTGACAATTTCCTGCTTTCCAGCTAATCTAAATTGTGTGACACAGCTGATCTTCAAGAAACAGCTGATTGTTGGGGAAAAAAGAAAATACCTTGATCTTCGTAGCTACCAGTTCACTTGAACCAGGCCAAACCGATAGAATCCCAACTCCTAGACATATGTTCCCAGGTCTTCATGGATATTTTGCCATGTGCTAATCTGTAACAAATTTCTTGACTCCTTGTTCAATCAATCAATCAATCAATCAGAATAAGGCTAGAAGGAACCTTGGAGGTCTTCTAGTCCAACTCCTGCTCAAGCAGGAGTCCATACCATTTCAGATTGGTGGCTGTCCGGTTTCTCCAGAAATTCTCCATCCCTTCCATATCTTCTTTTTCAGTATAAATTGGTACACAAAGAACATTGTTAATGTTATTAGGTATTATTAATTGCCTGGATACTCACTCAATATCTCAATGGAGTATTGGAGGGATATGTAAGTAGTTATCAGATCCTTTCCTCACAATAGATGTATGATGTGAAGTTTAAGGAAACTGGATTTCTTATTTTTAAGGAAACTGGACTTCTTATTTTACAGATGTTTCAACATTGACTGGGAAAAAACAATGATTCTGGAAATGCTTATTTAAAGAAGAAATAGGCTTACATAATTAAATATGATTTTAATTATGCATGCAAATTTTTATGCTTCTTTTCAAATGTAGATTATCCAAGGAAGGAATGGATTTATGGGTAAATATATCACAAAGACATACAGGCTGGGAATAGATTTATCAGAAATGTTAATCCAGATCTCACTGTTCAAATTCAACACGCCATTTGCCAGGCCAACCTGATTCAAATATTGATTTGTAAATATCGTGAAATCTTCAATCAATTCAGCTGAATTAACTTTTCCTATAATATGATATTTCTGAATGCAAATCAGTGAGAGGCACATGCATTCCTTAAAAATAAATAATAATTGTTTTTTTTTTAAGTAGAAAAAGCAAAAATGAGGAATTCCATATAGGTTCTAATTAGGTAGTCTGAACATCAGAAAATGCGTAACAAGTAAACAGAATGCGGAAATGTATATGTAGGTAGTCCTGTCATGCCCCTGTTGGAATCTGCTTCAGAGGGGGAGGCCGAGCAGCTGACAGGGAGTAGGAGTGTGGCTCCGTTGGCTGTGGGAGAAACTGGGGAAGGGCACAGTCCGGCTGGGCATTCAGAGTAAGACCCAGGGCCATTCCCTCTTCATCCTAGTGCACTCAGGGAGGAACGGAGAAAGAAGCAACATGGGTTATGGGGGTTATGGGGGAGGAAAGGTCCCTGATTCCCTTTATTAGCTGCAGCTGGGAAAACAGGATTTAAAAAGGGCATTTGTGCACAGCCCCTTGCTGGAAGCAAAGCATGAATTATATTTGTTTGTCAAGTCTTATCTGGGTTGTGGTGTCCTCCCAACTGTTGTGTGTTTTGTTATCTTTTGAAGTCTGCAATTCCTTATCCTGCCCTGTCTCGTTATTTGCTGCAACGTGATTTATGTTGGTTTTTATTTATCATTTATATGTACTTTGGGTTCGGACTGAATTTCTTCCCTTTAAAAGGGGAGAGTTTTTTCTCCAGCTGATGATAAATGGACATTGGGGGGCAAGTTGGAGGAATTAAAGGGACTTTACCTACTTTTATGACTTTGTTGCTTTTGTGCTTTTGGACCCTGGTTCATCACAAAAAGGAAAACAAACACACCAAACAAACTATTCATTATTCTACTTCTGCCTATTCCATATACTTCAATACAAGAGCAGAAAGGAAGGTGCATATGGATCTTCTTTCAACTAGCCTTAAGCATGCTTGAAAGCGTGGCTTACACGTATTTATTGCTCTAAGTGTAAAGGAACATGATGGAGTTTTGACTATGTGACTCGAACTCAAATGGAGATCTTGAAAATTGTCACCAAGAATATAGACACGCTCCTCCAAAACGCAAAAGGGGAGGGGAAAAAAAGCTTTATTCCAAATTAGATCATCTAACCTGATATTTCTTATGCTGGCAGGCAACAGCTTTCTGAGTTTTCAGACAGATATTTTTTTATCTTTCCTAGAAATAAAATCTAACTTTCCTAGAAATTACAGGAATTGAATTGAATCTTCTGCAACTAAGGGGCTGTACTACTATCTTCTATGACTTCAAAATATTGTTTCTTAAGACCAGATAACAGATAATCAGAGTTGGAAGGGATCTAGTCCAACCCGCTACCCAAGTGGGAGACCCTACACCATTTCTGATAAATGGCAGTCCAATCTCTTCTTGAAAGCTTCCAGTGATGAAGCTCCCACAACTNTTCCATTGGTTGATTGTTCTCACTGTCAGAAAGTTTCTCCTTATTTCCAGGTTGAATCTCTCCTTGTTCAGTTTCCATATATTATTCCTTGTCTGGCCTTCAGGTGCCTTGGAAAATAGCTTGATCAGGCAAGTTTGTTCGGGATAACAATGACTGACCCAGTGGTGGGATTCGAAAATTTTTACTACCGGTTCTATGGGCATTGCTTGGTAGGCGTGGCAGGGGAAGGTTACTGCAAAAATCCCATCCCCTCCAAACCCCACTAACCTACTTTTCAGCTCTGTTCTCCTTTATAGGGCAACAAAAGAAGACCCAGCCAATCAGCTGGGACTCAGGAGGTAGAGAATAGATGGGGGAAGGGCCAGGTAGAGATGGGATTGGCTGGTTATCTGAACTACTCAAAATTTCTGCTACTGGTTCTCCGAACTACTCAAAATTTCCTCCACTGGTTCCTTCTTTTTTACTCACAGCAGTTATATACTGTATATTTAAAATATTTTAGAAGGAAAAAATAGGCAAGACAGTATTAAAAATGTAATAGAAGGTAAAGGTTTCCCTGTCCAGTTGTGTCTGACTCTAAGCAATGGTTTTAATCTCTGGTTTTTTTGGCCAAAGGAGCCAACTGTGTCCAAAAACAATTTCCAGCAGTGTCCAAAGACAATTTCCATGGTCATGTAGCCAGCATGGCTATATGCCAAAGGTACACAGAATGCTGTTATCTTCCCACCAAAGTGGTACCTATTTCTCTAGTCACATTTGCATGCTTTTGAACTGCTAGGTTGGCAGGAGCCGAGGTGAGGATGGAAACTCACCCCATCATGCGCTTGGGTCTCGAACCCAAGCTGTCAGTTGATAAGCTCGGCATTTTTAACTGCTGAGCCAGCACACCCTTAACACTGTAACATAACTTTGGAATTAATAATCATTTTATAAAAAGGAGAAAGAAAAAGAATGTAATAATACATGGGAATGTACAATGTACTTTGCAAGTAAGAAGCTAAGAAATTACCTTTTTTTTTTTTAAGTGCTTAGTTTCTTATCCTATAGCTTATTTTCAATCGGAAACGTGAAATGTTAATCAACTTTTTCTAAGGTGTGTCTTTTACACATTATATCTACATAAATATTCATATAATGTTCATAATTGGATAATGAAATTGAATAATATGAAAAAAATGTTCATAAATCTTGGATCAAATTTTCAACTATTGATTTTATTCTACATATATAACAGGATAGTTATAGCATCTTCTCATTGGTGGGATTTATTTTGTGTCGTTCTATATTTCACCACCCAAAAATATGATTTATGCAGGATTTATGGAAATTAGTGGGAGCTATTTATCTGTAGACACAATTGGATTTTTACTACTTCAAAATAATAATAATAATAATAATAATAATAATAATAATAATAATAATAATAATAATAATAATAATAATAATAGAGGCATCTGATGACCAGTGCAAAATTTGCCAAACAATAAACAGTTCCTTTCCTTCACTTTTAGCCACAAGGATGGTTGTTTAAATATTATCTCATTTCTTCAGCACTTTATTATTTACCCATTTTTAAAAAGCCATAATTACTTTTCTTTTGAATTTTGCCCCCTTACGCCGCAAACAACAATAATGCCATTAAATTACTGAATTCATTTATGTGTAATTGTGTACTTGGTTTTTTTTTAATGTGCTATTTGGAAGGTATATCTGGTGACTGCTGGTTTTCCCAACAACACGAGCAAATCTAATATTAGGGAAATATATTATGCAGGCACTATGCCATCTCATTAATGTTATTTATTGTATGGCGAAACCTCGTTAAAAGGTATCCTAAATTAAAAAAAAATGCATTACCAGGAATGCTCGTTCTCTCCATTTTTAATTTTTCTTCTAAGAGAGAAATGGCTTTTATTGTATTGCTTTATTATAATCAAAATGGCTACTGTGCTTTTTATTTTTATTTTTTTAAATCTTTAAATTCAGGTGTGTGTACATGGGGTAAAGAGAAAAAAAAAAGTAATTAATCTCCTAACTAATGCAACCCCCCATTATAACAAGTGGTTAGAAGGCTGTTTTTCTTTATCTCAACCGACCATTAATTATTCACTTCTTTCCTCCATCAGAGGGAAGAACCCTTATTTTTCAGCTGACTTGTTTGCATCTTAAGCACTAATAATGTGCTTTTAGGGATCAGGGATGAGTGAAACCCGAGGTTCAGAAGTCACAAATAGTCCAATTTAAGAAGCTACGTTGCTCTTTAAAAAAAAAAAAATATTGATTTTACAATTAAAACAGACCAACAACACATACATAAATGTAAGAGAGAAAAAGAAAAGAAGAAAGGAAGAA
>BHFT01027109.1:0-60455 GCA_004320025.1 Laticauda laticaudata
TTCTATATCCATGTTGTAGTTTCCGGCAGTCCACGGTTAGTGAAGGTTCTGTTTTTGTTACCTTCCCCTTCCGGTCGCCATTGACACTTCTGTCCCCGTTCTAGAGATCGTCTCCCATATTTCTGGGACTCCGCAGTCTCATCTTGTGTTAGTTCATCTCCATGGCATGCAAGCCATATTTAACACGCATCACTCTCTCCCAGTCCACGACTCATATTCACTACTGGTCCGCTCTCGTCTCCATGCTATCATCGATCATTCCCCTGTCTCCTTCCCTACACCCCCCTCTTAATGATTCTGCGCCATCAATTGTGTGCGTGTCATTCTCGCAACTCAACTTATTAGTTGTTCGTATCATCTTAATTGTACATGGCCACCCTACCTCCCCGCTCTCCACCCATCTTCCTGCCCATCATGCCCACTTCGCACCTCATCCCACCCCCCATCTTTTTCCCCTCACCAACATTGACGAACCCCCAGCGACCCCGCAATACCTGCCGGTAGATACCGTGCACCGAGGCTAACTGCCGCTGGGATCGCGCTGTTTTTGCCGCCTATCGTCTTGTTTTTATTCTTCTGTATCCTCTGCCCTGGTTCTAGTCAACCGGGTTCCCCGATGAAAAGATGGGCCCATTTTTGCAAAATTTTCTTCAGGGCGCCACGGCGCTCTCCAAAGATCTCTCCGAACGCGCGACTCCGCGTAACCTGCACTCGCGCTATCTGGAGCATATATGAGGTTAACACACTGGAGTGCTTTCCTCTTGCGCACGTGCAGCGGTGCAGGCCCCAGGTAAAAGCGAGGTGTCAAAGGACGTTCACAAATGTCTCATCTCTGTGGCACGACGTAAGACCAAGTCCCAGCAAAAGTTTTTCTCTTACAAGTTGTTTTTTTCCATGAAAAGAGTCTCCAAGTCATTACCATTCATGCTGTGCGTTGTTTGTCCGAAGTGCTAAGCAATGTGCGATCCCCGTACCGGTCTTCTTTTTAGTAAAACCCACTACCACTGGCCACTTTGCTCTCCACTTGGTCTGCCAAATTGTTATCTAAGCAACGGCTGGAATGTGCTGATTCTGTTCTATCTGTCGTCACTCTGAGACACTTGGAACTTAATTGGATAGTTTGCATGGCCCCAACGCAATTGTTCGCAACCCGCACCGCAGCAACACGTCCCTACATCTTTCAAAGGGACAGGACTCCACGCCTTGAGTAACTGCGTGCCTATACACTTGTTGTATCCTCTGTCAAATTTAGACCATATTTCATATTGTAAGCAATAGAAGTGCTGCAGTCGACACATAACAGAAGTAATGATATAAGAGGACTCAACACATCACCTAAACTTGTGTGTAACTGTTTTTCACATCAAAACAGGAATACAACACTAACGATGGGCCTTTTTTTGAAAGCCCACAAAGGGGGTTTTCATGCAAACAAGAATCTAACCCCAGTTGGAACAACAAAACAAACACACCTACCTCCTGTGGCAAAAAGCGGCCTAAGAACAGAACTCATAATAAATAAAGGTAAGATTGAATTAGAAAGTCAAGGGATCAGAATTTAGCCCCACTAGTATTGTAGAATTGTAATTAAACAAAAGTCTAATATACCCCACACAAAAAGCATTCTTTATCATAAAGCACCTGCTCCCGCACGCCCCGTCGTTGTTTTAATAGCTTGAGTAGAAGTGTGTAGAAGTGTAAATTGGACTATAGTGGAATCGCTCTGATAGATCTATTGTTATTCATTATGTATAAGCAATACCATAGTGTTTATAAATGTAAAGCGTTGTGGGATAGAAGCAGAAATGATCGTTGCCAGGCTAGATATGGCCAAAGTTTCAATAAGCATATTGATTAAGATAGGAGTGATGCACTGGTTTAATTATTTGTGAGATGTTCTGTGATACAGGAAATATTGGCAGTGGAAACAATTGTGGAGGGCTTCAATACCAGAATGGAATTGGACTGAATAAAAGACTGATTGAAGATCCTGATAACCGCTCAGCGCAACTGACAAGCACAGTCTTTAGCACTCAGCGAGATCCTCGACACAGTGACCGTCAGACTTTCTCGGGCTCTCAGCTCGCAACGCTCCTCCAACTTCTGTTCTTCACAATGAGGTTGGGGGCTACATCTGGCTGTGGCTGTATTTTAACTGATCTCTGGATGTATCCATTTCAAGAGCAAACAACAGAGAATGATGAAGTATCCTTACAATAGGAGCATCCCTCGCCGAGGATGAATTCGAGTTGGATGGAGTGGTTGCAAAATTCTTGTGAATACCATCATCCACTTCAGATCATTATTATTGTAATAGGAAAGACGATTTCTTACAATTTCCTCAATTTCCTCTTTGTACTAGTCTTTGGCTTGCCGCATGACCTTCTTCAAGATATCTTGGCATTCCAGCGCTGGTAAGTTTTTTTTGTCATACCAGGGTTTCTGAATTGGGATATCATTGATCACAATTGTTTATCCACAAGTGTGAACGTGTTAGATTATAAGCAACAGAACAGTTACAAGTGGCTCTACTAGTACTGGGTAGTATAAGATGTCCAAATGTGTTGTATCATCAAAAACCCTGAAGTTGTTGGGAGATCTTCTGGCAATGATTTCACTGTCTTCTAAGGTTAATAGGCAAGAGCTTGTTTCCTAGAGGGATGTTGCGTCTGGTAGCTAAAGCAGTGACATATGTTCTGATGTGTCCATGTGGAGAATTGTATAAGACCTTCTAGCATAGTTTCATGTTGGATTATATCAGCTTGATTTAAAGTCCACCTCACATTATGAATATGGCATAGCATTGCAGGATACCTTATTCTGTCTTGATCACTTAACAATGTTTAATATAAAGAAATGCCAAAGCTATGGTAGTATTGGCATCAGGTGGGATTAATAGACGCAACGCGAGAGATTCCGCAGTGGCAAGATACATCGGGTTACATTTAAGGTCATAATACTCAGATCCATGGTACAGTGGCGTCTAAGTCCTTTGTATTGATACAACATGCTTTTGTTCAATAAAAGGCTTAAATCTCCCCTTTGCTTCTCGCCAGATCTCTAATCGTTACTCCTGTCCTGCCGGTGAGCTATGTAGCCTTCCAGCTCAACAGCTGCATCTGGAATGAGTGAATGAAGCCAAGTTCCTATGATTAGCAAAACACAGTAGTTCTTGATGAATTTAGTCTTTGCAATCTGTAGTCTTAATTCATCCATTTTATTAGTCAGAGATCTTGCATTGATAAGAAATATACTTGAATTGAAGGCACGGCATCCTCTCTTCTTCTTCCTGTTCCTCTTTCTCCGCCTCTTCCTCCTTCCTACAGGGATAGTGATTCTTCGGTATATATAAGAATGCATAAAATCGTCCGTAATAGCCTTTTCACATTTCAGTCCAATTTGTAGCAAGGCTTGTCAACTATAGATGACCTTGCCTCACAGGATTCAACCAAGGAAAGGATCCAAAACCCACACAGAATCATACACACCATATATTGAAAGGAGTGGTGAGCTGTGTAATACACAGCGTGTAATACTCCATAACCTGTGCCGCCTGGACAGCTGATAAGCGCTGTGCGCAAGTGCGCAGCATTTCAAAAAGCACCTTTTTACTGCTTTTTCAAGCTCAGCTGTGCTGCGCAAAGCAGCTAAGGTTGAAAAAGCAGGAAATAAAGGTCATCTAAGAGCCCGGGCATGTGGGTGGGCCAAACAGCAGCATCAACATATAGTACATAAGGTTCTGTGTCTGTTGTTCTTCAGAGCTACCGGTTCTATAGAGCACCCCTGAACAAAAGACAAGATCTTGATTGACCAACTGATTATTGACAGAATGAATTCCTCATTGTCAGCCCTACACACATTTCCTCACTTTATAAATAAAAATCAATCTATAACCAAACAAGATGCCAAAGTAACTACTTAACCAATTCTTAAGAGTCAATCTAAAGAAAACATTTTTTTTCTTGGAACAATTGTTACACACAAATAACTTAAATAAAATATTTTATTAGATTGTATGTACATTTACCTTTTGAAATTCATCTGTGATAACATCAAACTTCTGTTTTTCATGTACTGCTCTAGCAGTATTTGTTCTATCAAAAGGTTCTGGAAAAATTGAATTATGTATTATTTTACTTATATTTACATATCAATTTAGCTATCTATATATGTATATGTATAAAGAAGCAGTTCCATAACTATATACCAATGGAAAATCCTGTTGGAATAATTGAGATTATTTGAAACTAATTTCACAATGCTGTTTTTAAATTTAATATATTCTATTCTGCACAGAAAAGTCAAAATAATTCAGTACATTTTGTTAATTGATTACATATCCTTTGATTACATCTATTCCAAAAGACAGAATTTTAATTAATACACATTTAGAATGTTTTAAAAAATTTTGCTAGTTTATTATTAAAAAGACATTTTAGCAAAAAAATTCCCCACTTCAACAACTGAAAGCAGAACAAAAATGAAACCACATTTAAAGAGTAGTGTGCTTTATAGGAATATGGAGCTCCCACCCATAAGGCCTTCTATAAATAGGTGAAAACATAGCTTTCCTGAAAGCTCTTCAGAAATTATTTATAATCAGCAGTGCCATGGTCAATTCAACATTCCTTGGGACAATGCTGACCCTCCTCCCATTCTGTACTTTTTTGGAAATGGCTTGTGATTTCAAGAAGTAAATCTTCTGAAACTGGAACAATTTGGGGTGTTCTGAATAGGCTTCTGGTTTGAAGGATTAAGTTCCTGAAACCTTCCCTGGAATTCCAAGATGATTCAATATTGTCTGGAGGAAAGGTGGGCATTCCAGAGTTTTCCAGAAAGTTTTCTTTCCACATCAAAATTTGGCATATGTTATATATTGCTTCTAACTTTTTTCAGTGGAGGTCTGTTTTTATTTTGGATAAATACTTATTATTATTTAAAACAAATTAACAGAGAGAAATATAATTAGCCTGTTTAATAAAATGATAAACATTGGTTTCCACAAATCAAAATATTAAAATACTAAATACGAAATTCCTAATCACACACAGGGAAAGAAATATATAGGCCTGAGGTTCCTTATACCATGTCCTTATAACGTAGAAGTAGGCAGTCTAGGACCTATTTATTACTCTCAGCACCTCTTTACAAACTTTCCATTTTGGGAAGTTTAAATCAAGCAAATTAAAGTACAACAAAGGTACAAAAGAGCACTTGGTGTATAGGTGAAGGCATCAGGCTAGAAATTGGGAGGGACCATGAGTTCTGCCTTAAATACAAAACCAGCTGGGACCAGTCACTTTCTCTTAGTCCTAGGAAGAAGGCAAAGGAAAATCCCTTCTGAAATAAAACTATGCCAAAAAAAACTTTAAGGACTAGTCCAGACAGTTGCCTATAATCAAGGCACCAAAAAGGAGGAAAAAGGTGCTCTCACTTGGAAGCAAAACTAAAAATTATAATTATAAAAAAATTAAATAAAAAACTAAAAAATGACTTTATATCAGCAATTTGTAGTTCTAGAAAACAAACTATGACAAGGGTGTAGAATGTACCTTCTATGCAAATGAATTTGTTTCTCCATTCAATACCATCCAGTCTTGGAATAGCTTTGCCTTCACGAACTGAAATCATCTGATTGTTCCAACTAGCAAACAGAAAGGGAAAATAGTTGTCTAAAATGTTTAAACAAAATGTAACATATAAGTTGTCATGTAAAAGCTATTGGAGAATGATTTTAAAATATTAGAGTGGACTACCATCCTAGAAAATTTGGACTGCGTCCCTTAGAAATAGAAACATGATTGTTGGGTCCAGGAAGAGGAGGGCAAAGCATGCAAAACTGCTGAATTAAAATTCCATCGGACTAGGGCAGTGGTGGCTAACCTTTTGGGGCGCCTGTGCCGAAAATTGTGTGCGCACTTGTGTGTGCATGCTCGCATGCCAACTCCCAGAAGGCAATGTGTGCAGCCCCCCCCCCACACCCCCAATACATGCTCACACGATCCCCACACCACCCCTTACCTGCACTGTGCACCTCCCAGTTGATTTTCGGCTTCCCAGATGCTCGAGGGAAGCCACTGCAGCATTTGGAGGCTGAAAAATGGGCCTGTTTTGTCACTTCCGGTATTTCTGGAAATACAGGAAGTGATGAAATGGGCCCATTTTTTGGCCTCCCAAGGCTGCAGAGGCTCCCCTTCAGCTTCTGGGAGGCCAAAAAGTGCCTCAAACAGGCCAAAAATCAGCCAGGAGGCACGTGTATGCGCAATGCAAGTAAGTTTGGTTGTGGCTCACATGCCTGCACAAATGGCTCTGCATGCCATCTATGGCACACATGCCATAGGTTCACCATCATGGGACTAGGGGAAGGAGAGAACTGGCCCTTAATCCTGAACTTCTCAGAAGGTGAATGAGATATTCTGGGATTCCCTTTTTTCTTAGTGCAATCCACAGCTTATGATTTCATCAAAGGCCTCCACAGTATATAATTACTCAAGCATCCTTCTTTCTTTAACTGAAGTGTATCATAATGAAGTGGCTGGATCAGATACTCTGGCTGCAGGAACAATTTTGGAATGTGACAAGTCATCCCTTAAGAAATTTTCTACTGATAGGCAGGTAAAAATTTCTTCCCAATAATATACAGATGATCTCTATCCCAGGGTCACCAAACTCTTGGACCTCAGGGACCACCAAACTCATAATTTTAAATCCCAGGGACCACTAACCAGTTCTGTGGGCATGGCCTAATATGTGGGTGTGGCTTGAAGGTCATGTGCCTGGCTGGGCATGGCTTGTATGTAAATATTATAAATATTTATATAAATCTTGAATTTGTTATTTAAAAAAAACTTTTACCCAAAATCAGGCAAAGCAGGCAGGCAGATTGAGTTGCTTACAGAATCACAGATTCATTCAGAGATCTGCCATTGGCTAGCTCAGTCTGTCACATAAAATTTGCTTGCCGTGAGTCTGCACTTGAATAATAGAACCTTCAGTCCTAAGGGAGGTTTGGCTGTGCTTAAAAGCAGGGACAAAAATCTAAAGTCTAGCAGAAAGCAAGAAATCCAACCATTTCCTGCTTCCTAGCTAATCTAAATCTCCTGGCGCAGCAGAACAGATGATGGTTGGAAAAAGGAAAAATAGCAATTTAACAGACAAGTTTGCCAGGTAAGGAGTGAGTAGACGGGGAGTGTTCCCGCGGGCCATGTGGGCGGTACAGCCTTGTGTTTCTGTGCAGCCTGGATTAATTGCTTTGGGGGGGTGCTCCGGGGTGAGATTTCTCTGTGGCCCACCAAAATTTTCTTGCGACCCACCAGTGAGCTGTGGCCCACCGGTTGGTGACTGCTGCTCTAGAACATCCCCTCCCATTCTAATCTAAGCCAGAAGCTAGAAATAAAAACAACAAGCAAGCCTCTATTATCTTTGCTAAACAAGTTTAGAACTGTTTAGAAAACAGAAAAAAATATGCCTACGCCTGTGTGTACAATGCACAAGACAATGCTTTTGTTTTAAAAATAAAAACTTAAATCCAGAGGTCTTACAAATCCTTTGAATCTTCACATGGGAGTCTATCTACTCTTTTGGAGTAGTGCAACATGACAAATCCTTCTGCCGCCATCATGTATCTTCCAATAAGTACCCCACCAGACACAGATTCCCTTATCCTGGTATGTTAACTAGATTGGGCTCTGACATCATATAGAATTGAAGGTAAAAAGTGTTTTGGCCCTTCGTTGGGAGATGGCCTAATTTCATAAAAGGTACAATGCTCCAAGCAGAGCACAAGTTGATATATTACAAATGAAACACTCACTTTAAAAAGAATGGAGTGAAATTTTAAGTTATTATTTTAAAATAAAAAGGAACCTATTTATTCAAGCGCAACCCAAGATATGTATAATATATTGCAATATACACAACTGGTGTACTTGCAGACAGAAATGAACCACCAATATCTAATCCAAATGTCTCCCTAAATTTGTTATTAATTCCTTTAAAAGCATTTGTTCTAATTTTTCCAAGTTAGTTTTTTCCTGGAAATTCCAGATTTTAATCCACAAGTCTGAGGTTGTTGATAGCCACCTGTTTTCTTAGCCTTGGTCCAGCAATTTCTGGATCAGTTTTAAAAACATAAAAACTTTGCTATCCCACTAACACATGGAACGGTTGTAAACAAGATAGAGAGCATTTTCTCCTGTATCGATGTGGCATCGATAACTGTCCTGTCTGGGTTGTATGCTGGCCAGCTGTCAAGCCTGAAGTAGCCAAGCATGTCTGCTAATTTTACCAGCAGCTAGTACCAAGTAAACGAGCTTGGCCTTGCTCTCATCCCAGCTCTGAAGAACGCCCTGTCTGGGTCTGGGCACTTTCTGTTAGCCTCATGCAGTACATGCTCTGCCCTCCTGACTCCTCCAGAAATTGGAGCACTGCAAAGACTGTGTTTCCTGTCTATACTTCAACCTACCTGTCACCATCAAATTTGATCAAAATCCTCCTAGAGGACACAATTCATAGTTTTCCTATCACCTATGCAAAGCACAGAGGAATGTTGTAAATTCCAAGAAGTTTATAAACTTAAAACTGAAAATACTGGTCCTTCCCACACTATTCTCCAGAATTTATTTACAGGCAACAAAAAGAATAGCAGTGAACTAGAAATGTTTTTCTGTTCCAGACACCCACATGTAATTTAGCAGAAACATGGCTCATGTAACTTGATTCAAATAAACCATCATGCCTCAGGGTTTTACTTTGTATTTTACGAATGCCATGGTACAATTAGTTTTGCTATGATGTTATTTTTAATCTTGCCAAACAGTTCAGGCTTACATACTGCAAACTTAATCAAAAGGCCAAATCACCATGAAGAGATCACAATTAACTAAATGGATAGCAACATCAGACAGCAGCTTTGTTCTGAAACAGCATTGATTAATTTAAGTGTTCTCAACATCTATGAACTATGTTCAGGGATTCTTAATGATGGCCATGCTGACTGGGGAATCTTGGGATCTGAAATCCACATATAAAGTGTCAATGATAGAGAGGACTCCTATGAAATCTTTCAATGAAAACTGCCTTGTGGATTAAGAAATGGCACTTGGTGCTGAATAGCTGTGAGAAGAATAGAGTTCTGGAACAAAAGAAGGTATCCCTAAAAGAAAAAACAAATCACAATGCCAGAGAGAATGATTCAGATCTTAATGATTCCATCTTAAACATTCAAGAGAAGATATAGTACCTGTGTAGATGTAGACGAGGATAATATAGCGATTATGATAATACCAAATAATTGTCACCATCCACCATCACTAACACCTGCCAGAGTGTGTGTTGATGTGCAACAGAGCTCCTTTAATTATGGCTTGTACCTATAAGATCAACTTTAAACTAGAGATGTTTTTTCAAGAGGCAACTGGACTTTCTTGTTTTTCTTTGAAGATGTTTTGCTTCTCGTCCAAGAAGCTTCTTCAGCTCTGCAGCTGTAGAAGCTTCTTGGATGAGAAATGAAACATCTTCAAGGAATCAAAAGAAAGTCCAGTTGCCTCTTGAAAAAAACATCTTTCGGACAACCATGATCTGGATGACTGAGCATTCTCCATATACATCTGAACCAGAGATTGCCAAATCTAATTATGGCAAGTTTATTAGATTATACTTTAAGTACGCCTGTAGATGCAAGCGTTTATCTCTATACATCTTTTTTTTACCATTATAAACAAGTTACCAAAAAGAAATCCTTTGCTCCTTAAATCAGAACAGAGGAATTGGAACTCATCTATATAAACTGCAACCAGAGCAGAGCAAAGCAACCAGAGAACTGGTTACAATGAAAAGTTGGTCACTCACTCAAATTCTGTAGCATAGTATTTCAGGAAGCCTAGTAATAGATCTCCAAGTGTAGATTGGTTTTTTGAAATGTAAGGAGGGATGGTGCATGGTGCTCGATGCACAAGATGCAGCTGCATAGTAGGATCAAAAGATTCCTGTAAAGACAAAGAAACAAAAATAGAAATTAAAGTCCTATATACCAAAATGTGATGGTATATATAATCTGTTCAGATAGTTTCAAAAGTAAACAATCATCAGACCTACAGACAATTTCTACTCACATACAGAATTCCTACTTTAGCTAATATGCCAATTTGATCAGACTCTTCAAAAATTCAATATGCAAGTCTCTCATCTACAAAATAAATAATATTAATACGGTAATCTTGAGCATGTTATTGCCTGCTTCTTTTTACTGTGGAAAAAAGTACAAAGTATGTGCAAGAGACTGCAAGATACTCCAACTGCAATATGGCAGATTGAATCCCACCAGGCTCAAGGCTGACTCAGACTTCCATCCTTCCGAGGTGGGTAAAATGAGAACCCAAATTGTTGGGGACAATATGCTGACACTGTAAACCGCTTTGAGAGGGCTGTAAAGCACTGTGAAGCAGTATATGTCTAAGCGCTATTGCTAAGAAAGAAGTTGAAAGATTTCTGAAACCTGAGTTTCTCTGCAAAGCAGTAGGATTCAAATAACAAATATTTCTAGAGTGATGATGGCTTGTTTACTGATTTTACTTTAGTTAACTTTTCTGACAAAATGCATTAAAATAAAAACTTTTAATGTCTTGTTTTCTGATTTGAATAAAACTAAATAATACACTTAAAACATGGGTAAGGGAAATACAGGGAAGAGGTAGTTTAGGAATCTCCTGCAATATTTAATTTTGTAAAGCTTTAGTATTTATTTGAATCATTTGTATGAAACTCTGGGTGGTTCCCAATCAATAATTAAAACATCAATAATAAAAACAAATAATGAATATATGTATTAAAACAATACACATTAAAAATCTAGCATCAAAGTTAAGCTCCCACATGCAATTCCTTGTTAAATCGTCTCTTCCACTTCACCCTATTCCAGCGCTTGGGGAAAAGTCAGATCTTAAATGCTTTTTGAAAGGCTCACAAGGTACAGATCTGCCAAACCTCAGGGGGAAGGATGTTCCACAGGGCAGGGGCTGCCAGGGCAAAGGCCCACTTCCCATAAGATGACAATGTTTAAGGGAAGGAATAGGAACATGAACACCCTATCTGATCTGGTAGGACACATAGGTGTTCCTACTAAGATGTGGTCTTCCTCAGAATCCCTTGGTTAAGTTGAATGGCTATATAAATTAAATATATAAATAAAATAAATGAAAATCTGGTCCTGTGCCATATATATGTGCTATATATGTATTCTAGACAATAAATGCATTTTTATTTTGATTGAGCAATCTAGTATTCTATCTTCAGTCATCAAATCTGAATTAAATCTTACACCTCATATAAGCTTCTTTGAAAAAGGCAGTGACAGGAAGAATCAATTCTAGACTTTACCATTCTGATTCATTTGCATGTAACAAATCAAGGCTGTTGTCAAAATTTCATAACAATGGTCTCAGCTGAACTGAAAAATTAAGCAGTTACTTAAATGATGTTATTAATCAATTACATAGTTTTCTAGAGATAAAGCCTTTACATCTTCTGACACCTCTGAAAGGTTCTTCACTAGTCTCAGTGTACTACAGCAAGGAGTGACATAGCCAAGGCCAACAAAGAAAGAAGGTAACTAAATTTGAAAACATATTTTTTGCTTTAATATAAACATTTTTGCTCTACTTTAGAGCTATTCCATTCACTATGCCATTCCATTCTGAGGTAAGAATGCAACACCAAATTGATGACCTTGCAATGATTCATAAGCTATTAGTTCCTGCTTGGCGATTAAAATAAAATTATCTGTAACATGTGAGATTAACAACTGATTGTTTTGGCATCAGCCATTTATGTTATTCTGCCAAGTGGTAAAAAGATATACGTCACCAGTGACTGTTTAATGAACCCAGTTAAATTTGAAAAATTGTGGTTTTGCCCAATAACTTTAGAAAAGTCATTACGAACTTCAGAAATATACAATAAATAAAAATATATAAGACAAAGTATCCAAGCAATTTCAATAGAGGAAATGGATATTAATATCTCTATGAGGTGCAGAATGCAGGGGTTTATTTTTCTCTTTCAAGGAGAATGTACACATGATGCTAAATGCATCTCTCTCTCTCCACACATACACATACATATATGCATACATACATACATCATATATACATACAAATGTACTGTGTGTGTGTGTATGTATGTATGTATGTATGTATGTATGTATATATATATATGTATTTGTTTTCTGAGGTTTTCGCGGGTATTTGTGTGTGGATCTTTGGTTATTCGGGTTTTCTCCCGCGTAGAATTGGAAGTATCTAGGCAACGTTTCGATGAAGTTCATTCCATACAATCTTCAGGCCTTGTTTCTTCAGCTCTGTGCTTCTCAGAGTAATGTGAGCATTGGCCAGCTGCCTTCTTTCTTTTAAACTGCTAGTGGGTGGTGTGACTTGATTCGGGTGAGGGGTTTTGGCGTGTTCTGATTGTCAGGGGGGGTTGGCTGTGGTTGTCTCATGTGGCTGGGGTGTGTTCTGCTTAGGATGAGGCTTGAACATGAAGAATGACACCCCAGACCCACAAGTCCACAACAAGAATGCTACCAAACACCACGCTCATGCCAGAAAAAAGAACTCACACGCCACACAGAAGAGGAGACACGACCACGAACGCAGAAGCCATACTGGGCAGCTGGCCACCACTGACCACTTCACCCCTCTGACCAATACAAGAAGCAAACTGGACACCGCCACCAATGAAGGTGGGCACGACCACTAACACGAAGCCACACACAAGATCAGCCAGCTCACCAGCTTCCAACTCCCAAGCAACTAAGACTATACCTGGAAGCAACAAGCCAAGCCCCCCACCTAAGCAGAACAACACCCACGCAGCCAATCAAGAACAAAACCACCGACCCCGCTAACCATCAAGAAAACAGCCAAAGCCCCCCCCAATCAAGTCACACCCCCACTAGGCAGTTAAAAGGGAAGAAGCAGCTGAAGCCTTCAATTACTCTGAGAAGCACAGAGCTGAAGAAACAAGCCCTGAAGATGAAGTGAATGAGACTTCATCGATAAACGTTGCTCGGACACCTTCCAATTCTACGCGGGGAGAAAACCCCGAATAACCAAAGACCAATATATGCATAGTGCTGTGTGTGTGTGTATGTATGTATGTTATAATATTATATATATATATAACTATTTTTTTCTCTGAGGGTTTTCGCCAAGAGGAGTATTTGTAGTGGATCTCTCGGTTATTCGGGTTTTCTCCCCGGTAGGAATTGGAAAGTATCTAGGCACGTTTCGATGAGTCTCATTTCAATCATCTTTTCAGGCTTGTTTTCTTCAGCCTCTGTGCTTCTCAGAGTCGAGAAGCACTCAAGAGTGGAGAAGCACTCTGAGAAGCACAGAGCTGAAGCAAACAAGCCTGAAATGATGAATGAGACTCATCGAAACGTTTGCCTAGATACCTTCCAATTCTACGGGAGAAACCCGAATAACCAGAAGTATCCACATATATAGTATATAATTATTATATGTTTTTTTTTGTCTTTTTTAAGGCTATTTGCGGAGTCTTACATTTGTGCTGGTTTTTAGCTTCCTTCGGTATTATCCCACGTCATGTAGTTCTGTTAAAAGTTGTAGCTCATTGTAGTTCTGTTGTAAAGTTGTAGGCACGTTTCATCAGAATCTCATCTGGCCATCATTCAAAGAAAGCCTCCAACAAAAAGAACACGAGTGCTGGCCAAGCAATCAAAGCCACAACAGACAGAAGAAACCAGAAACACCAACACATTCAAAACCCCGAAGTCCACATGAACACAGACCAGGTTATAGCCAATCAGAATAGACCAGCCTGCCAAATTTGAAACAAAGGAACTGTGAGGACACACTTCCCATACAGAAGCCTGATGATGCAAGATGAGCATTCTGCTGAAAACGTTGCGCTAACACTTTAACAGAACTACAATGAGCTACAACTTTAACACGAACTAACAATGACGTGGGAATAATACCCGAAGGAAGCTAAACAGCAACAAATTATTATTTTTTTTACATACATACATGTTTCAAACAATGGAAACAGCAGCTGTTCTTAAAGCTGATAATTATCAAGAGTATCAGAAAGTGAAAGCTGAACAGTTTGGTGACTGGAAAAATAAATAAATATATTTAATATATACAGGAAAACCTCCATGAATCTCCTTGTACTTTGTGCCAGTTTGCATTCTAAAAAATGCAAATAATCCCATTTCTAAGTTGCCCCACAAAATAGTGTAACTGAGGCTCCTCAGGGAAAATTGACAGAACAGTGTATAGAAAAAGAACTACACACTTAGATTATAAGTCAGAGACATAAATTCTGTCAGTTTCAGAACAGACCGTTTTATGAATCTCCAAATTTATAAATGATGCTGGTTGCTATGTCGCAGTGAAAGGAGTATTTTCTTTTAAACACTTATAGCAGGATTCAGAAGGATTTACCTTGCCATTTTAAGAAATGCGTGTAATAAAAGTATTCTTTAGACAATCAAGGTTATCAGTGGTAGATTAAGACTCACTAGTGCCCTAAGTACTGACAAGTCTTGGCGCCTCCCTCCTTTGTACATACTGTACAAACAAAGCCGTATTTTCAACTTTGTGGTGCTCCCTTTGGGCCTGGTGCCCTAAGCACGTGCTTAGTCTACTTAATGGTTAATACACCTCTGGTTGTCATAAAGTACAAGTCAACGAAATTGCATTTTTTTTTTGCATTATATTTCACTGAACCTCTTCAAAACCTAGGGCTTGTGTAAATGTAGCTATCACCTTTTATTTCCACAATAAAACAGTAAGATGGGTGGCTCTGAGGAAATTACTACCCAAATCCACCCTGTGAGTTCTGACATAGCACTAATCACGCCAGCAATTAGCCATGCCTGAATATAAATTTGGCTTCGTTTGTAAATTTCTAAAATGCAAATGCATTTAGTTAAATGTCTAACCAAAGGAGGCATACAATACAATTAAATTAAGAACATTTCACTTGATAAGTTTGGGGAGGGGAAAGGTTAGTTATAACACAAAGCCAAAACTTCGAAGGACTCATAATTGTATAACTGCTAAAAATGCACTTGTGCAAAATAAGGGAAGAGATAATTTATGTGACAATTCATAGAACTTATAGAAATAGCTCATGTTTTAGACTCAGATCTGCTTTTCCTCTAGTTTTAACACAACAAAACAAATCTGATCCAACACCCAGAAGTTTACAAATAAGTATATATGCATGCCAGGTTAACTAGTACTTGGGATAAGCCCATGATTATTATAAAGACCTGGACTCTCTTGGATCCAACTCTCAATAAATTTGGTGTTTACCAACAGTTTAAGACAAGATTCCCCAGACCAAAAGATGAAATTGACACTTGCAACTTTCTTTTCCCTGCAATGGCTCACTAAGTATTCTCTGACATTTCATTCTCCTAGTGCGGTAAATATAATCTAGTTCAATGCATCTAAATCCCTCCTCCTTAAACCATCTTATACTTAGACCAAAGCACTGTACTTTTGTTCATCAAACTGGTCAGATAGGAATCCATCCTGAAGACATCAGAAACCAGAAATATGCAGCTTTATTCAGTTTTCAGGTGATTGATTTCCATGTGGGCAAGAACAATCACACACAAGCCTGCCCTCTCCTCAAGAAATGTACCTTATGTACTATATGTTGATGGAAAGAGTTAATATAGTTTAAGTAATATTGACGTGGGGAAGGGAAGGGATATTCCTGGGAATGCTCATAGGGAAATCCCATTTTGAATGTCCAAATTGGGCTTATCCAAACAGATAACTTCAAATTGGTTGAATGGACCATTTCACTCTTGTAGTACCTAATTCTTTTTCAAAGATCTTTGTAATTCATAACAGCAAAGCAACCAAAAACTCTCCAAATTGCTGTTACGCTTTTGTAATTCTGAGTATGTAAAAATGCCATTTTGTTTAAAAAAAAAAGTCAATATACAATCCTTGGCAGAAAGATATCATTCCTGGTTTTTGTTGCTGAAAACACCAGATACTCTAAACTAGTTACGCTGACTAACATGGGAACATACAGTGAGTACTACAGAGACAACAGGTATTTCTATAGTTATTACGCAAATTGATTCAGTCAAGGTTTATTTATTATTTAATTTATTGGCCTCCCATCTTACTACAAGGCAACTCTGGGTGGCTTACAATTTTAAAGCTTAAAAAACCCTGTTTTGTTTGTCATAAAAAAATGGAGCAATATGAAAACTATCCCAGGAAATGCCAATGAATGCATTAAGGAGAAAATATAAACAAAGAAACCACATATAAGGCCAAATCATTTAAATAAACACTGATTATTCATTAATCTTGCCAGATTATGGACAATGAAAACTAAAGTTATCCAGTGGGTTAAAGTCTTCTAGTTTTTACCTAATCTGGCATTTGCAACTCCCCAAAGTGTCCCACATAGCATCTGATGCAGCAAGTCCCTTACCTTTGATTCTGCTTCCTCTGTGGTTTGCTCCCAGGTGCTCTGGCATCTGGTCATTTCCAGGCACCTTGCAACAAAAAAGTCCTTGGGAACATTTGCTTACTTCAGGGTGCTATCATGATTTCTGCAACTAAGCAATATTTTCACACTACTTTACCCCTTGATAAATATACAAAAAATACTGGATGTTAAGCTCCTTTACTTCTTCCTGGGTCAATTTGTTATATATTTTACTCCAAAAGGGCTGTTCTTTTGAATTTTTAAAATGTACATCTCAGCAGATGTGTATAATATTACTGTCACAAATTGCTTCTCAAATAGAGCTATATTGGCAATTGCTGTTTTATTTATTTCTGGTGAAACATGCCTAGGGAAGCAGTTTTCAGGTAGTGCTCCTTCCTATGATTTTGAACAGAATTTTAAACTCAGTTCTGACCTAGATGTTGATTTCAACACAATGGTGCCTGCGAGATATTTTCTTGAGGGCATACACGATCTGGATTCTATCCAACATTGAAAAATGCCCAGTAAGATAGCATCTACTTTAATTGCTACTTATACTGATAAAAGCTCTCTGTCCTTGCAGTAGGATTAATTTTGAAAGGCCTATCCTATCAGCAGATTGATCCAAGTTAAATATCCAAAATAAACTGTATTCAAAGCAGCCCAGTTATTGTAGCTGTGCAATGCTTTGGGTTTGGTTCAAAATTATGGAAACACAAACCCAACATCATATAAAGCAGCCACATTTGATTCCAGTAGTGTGTGGCTTCTGAAGCAGAGACGTAAGTCTGGAAAATGAATGGTTGTTTTAATGAATTATTTTAAAGGTGCCATTTTCATACTTCTGAATGATCCAAATAATCTATTCTGAACTACTGGTATATCCAAAACACTATAATCCTTATACATTGATAAGCAGTGTGAATTGATAAACAAGTGACATAATGCCATTTCAAATGAACTATGAAAATATTTATGCAGAAAGATATGTATAACTACAAACTGCAATTGTTAAATCAAATATTGTTTTATTGATCCTAACTATTACTTTAAGGTTGATATTCTCATGTCTCAGCTAAAATTACTTTTTTAAAATGCTGCTATGATAAAAGGTTTTCCACAGATCTTTAAAAATGTGCAGTAACTCATTTTAGATACATAATTGTACATGTCCAGCATTTTAAAAAGCATTTTTTCCACTGAGATTATAAACATATATACGGTAGTGTGGGTCTTTTAATGATTCAATGTAACTGTAAATAGAAATATTACAATACCATGAGCCTTAATATTTAAGGATTTCAATATCAAAATCCTTTACACTATACATTAATTTCAATGAAAAATATTATTCAAGTTTTTACTTCAATAGCAATTTTATAAAAGAAAATTAAATGAGTGACCCTACTATGTATCTCTTATTTTATCAAACATGATCCTGAAATCAGGAAATTTTAATTAGTTTTTTGATGTGAGAGGAAAATACTTAATTTTAAATTGCTTCTACATTTTCTATGCCACTGCCAACCCTTAATCATCCTCTTTGCTCTTAATATCCTATATGCCAGTTTACTTCTATTATATCACCGTTTTAATATATTTTAGCATCATAATTTATCAGTACCATCACTGCCACAAGAGAGTTTAAATAATAGTGGGGCAGATGCGGAAGAAAAATCATTATGGAAATAAGTTCAAATTGAATATAATAAAACATTAAAAGGTAGATTACCATCATGAAAAGGTGAGATAACACAGTACTGCCATGCAGAATGAATCGTGTCTATATGTATTTACCCATGTAGTATGGCTGTAGTATTATTTATCTTTCTTATTATCTTCTTCACTCCCTCCTCTTATTTTTTATATTATTATTCCATTGCCTTGCATGTACACTGAAAGCTTCTGTACCAGAAATTCCTTGTGTGTCTAATAAGTATTCAGTTCAATTCATAAGGTAATATGCTGCAGTTCTAAACACAAAATAACAATCCAAATTCATGGGTCTATATCCAATAACTTGTCTCCCAACACATGCCTCCCAAATCTTCTCAGGGAGATTCCCCAAACTTCTGGAATAGATCTGATAGTGCATAAGACATTGCGGGAAGAGAAATCCAATCTGTCAATATTGCCTTTTTTGCCAGTTAACAAAAAAGATATGCATACAACCTAGAGAAATAAATATTGTAGTTCTTATTTCTCAGCCAAAGGTCATAATCAGAATTGGCTTTTAAATTTTAATTTGTATTTAAAAAGGGTGAAGGTGTCTATCTGCAGGAGAACTTTCTATATACATGTTGGAGTACTGTGGAGTTCTAACAAACATAGTCAGAGGCATATTGTGTCATTATCCCAAAGTAACAGCAACATTCAAATGAAAGGTAATCATTTTAATAAACATATTATGTAGTAATTTATAAGAAGCACTTACTGGGTAATTTTTTTGGAGGGATGGAAGGATAGGTTCAGGTAGGGCTATAAAAAAAAATTTAAAGTCACTGTGATTTATATAGTTCACAGAAAACAACATATCAGCTACACTAGTGGTGTGAACTGAAAGTTTAGGATCAAATGCTTATCCCAAAACTCAAATTTCTAGTTTTTTAAATTAAACATATTACTTGCAAAAATGTGTGAGAAAACTGATTAAACATTTACAAATATGACACTCATTGAAGTCAAAGTTACAATATAAATTTATCCAAGGACATGTGAAATTTTTAATACTGAAGACATCTTATTTTATTATAAACATAATGTTTTTAGGCTTTTGCAGATTATGCAACTCTAAATTATCAGCATAGGATTAAGGTGTAAATTAAGTTCTCAGTAATATCTGGAATAATGTCTAGTTTTCAGTGAATGAAAAATTTAATTTATATAAAAATAGCCACTATCAATATTAACAATGAATAAAAACTTATCTTCTAATTATTTACAGGTATTTCTCAATTTACGACTGTAATTGAGCCTGTGCATTATAGCTGCAAATTGTGATCGTCATTAAGCAAAGTGACCATCATTGCACAAGTTGTTAAGCAGAGCACAGGGGACAGAGAGTCCTGGGAAGCCTAGTACAAGCCAAAACCCATCTGCTTCCCAGGGCCTTCCGAGACATGTGCTCTTCCCCCTCTCAGGATCCCACAGACCACATGGGCCTGCTTCCCATCCACTAGGCCTTACATCCTTTTTTCCACCCCCATGCACTTACCTTTTGAGGATTTCTGGAGTCCAGACCTTGCATTGGGGACAGGAGAAGGGGTGAAGCTGCGTGCTCTGTCCCTCAGTGTCCCTGGGACAAGTGCTTCATCCCTGAAGAAGAAGCCACTTGTAGAGCAGCACAATGAATTGTGACCCTTCCATAGCTTGTGTTAGAGAAGGAGGGTGAGAGCTCCCATCCCTCAGCATCCTTGGGATGCATGGCTTCATCCCAGAAGTGGCTGCAATGAATTCTGGCATCTCTGAAAATGGCAGCCACTTCTAGGACCTCATCATGTGGCCCAGGGACACTAAGGGATGCAGCAGCTTGCTTTCCCCAACACGAGTTCTAAAGCCCCAAAGATCTTTGAAAGGTAAGTGTGCAATGGGTAATGGAGGTAGGGAGGAGGGAGTGAGGCCTAGTGGGGTGGGAAGCAGGAAACTCATAGGTGAGGGGGCATGTCAGCTTCCCTGCAGACAATTGTAAAGGCGAATGATCATAGGAGTTAGAGCAGCCCTAACTGAACCAGGCTGGAAGTAGCTTTGGGAGTCTTCAACAGTTGCTAAGTGATCAGTTGTAAGTCAAGGAATAACTGTACATCTTTTTAAAAAATACATATTAGAATCCTGAGGTCATGCGATGAGCAGCAATTTTTTTATGTCCAAGTTAAAAATGTTCATGAAAGAACTGGCCTATTTTATATGCAATTTTTACAACTCTTTGACTAAAAGGCCAATCTGCTCAAATTGTTCCTCTTCTAAATGTATCAGTGAATCTCTATCTTTCCTACTTGAGTGAACTGTATAATTCCACTTGGCCAGAGTTCTTATGATTTGAAGCATCAGCATATTTAATTGATCTCAAAGGAAAATGAAGAAAGTATGGCTATACAAGCCTCAGTTTCCCAACAATGTCTTACTTCAATGTTCATTTTCATACTTAAAGAAAAACATATAATTACATTAAAGGTAGAAAGTTGTGATGTATTATGACAGCAAGAACTCAGGAGTGTTATAGTATCTTTTCTGGCTAATAATTTTATTAAAAGGCAAATGCTTTTGTGAACTACAGCTCACTTCATCAGATACATGAAATGGCTGGACTGATAAAACACAAATACATGTTTTATCATTGCTATACCACAGATAGTCCTCAAGATATGGCTGTAATGGAGCCTACCCATGACAGTCACAAGTGGTGATGGCCATTAAATGAGATAGTCTCACTCAATGACTCCATCCTCTTCTCTCCCTGACGCAGCCTTTAAACAAATGTGCAAGTTGTTAAGCAGAGAAGAGTGTTTCAGGAGTGCAGGAACCCCAGTTCTACTTAGAACTGACCCCAGCTCCTCCTGCTCCAGGCCTTCCTCATCTCTGAGACACCTCATACTCTGCTTCCTATCCCTTGGCCCCTGCAGGCCTTTCCCACCAGGTTTCTGCAAGCCTTTCATACTGGGTTTCCGATGCCCTTTCACCCTTCTACCAGTTCCCTGCAGACCTTGGGACCGATTCCAACCCCACTGAGCCCCACACTCTCCTCCTAATTTACCTTTTGAAGATCTCCAGATTCATTCTGGCGATGAAGGGCAGGCCACTCATCCCTGGTTGTGTGGCTGCCTTCTGGACACAACCATCATTTCCAGTGCGCCCGCAATTCCTTATGGCTGTATTCAAAGACCATCCACTTCTGGATGATGGTTGCTGTGTAGGTGAGGGACAAGAAATTGCGGAGCTGCTGAAAATAATTGGGACATGGCCCAGATAAGAGTCTAAATCAACTCATCATGGTCAATTTGCCCAAGCCATCTTGCCCCATCTGACTCATCACACCAACTCACCATGGGACAACTTACTGCATAAGAATTCAATATAGGATAACTCAAAAGAGGGACAATTTCAATGGGTCCTGTCTTGCTTTAGGTTTAAACCCTCTCAAGTTAAAAGTACTCAAGGCTGTGGTGAGTTGCAATTCTAATTGGCCTTCTCTTGAGTTATCCCGCATTGAATTCCTATGGCAAGTTGTCCTCCAGTGAATTGTCCTGTGACAAGCCAGCCATAGAGAGTCAGCCATGTTGAGACAGCTGGGGTCAGTCAACTGGGGCAAGTCATCCACAATACATTGACCTGACCTCCTTCCCCATTATGAAATCTGGGTATCTCCAAAAGGCAAATGTGTACTGGGTAATAGGAATGTGGGAATAGGCCCAAGGCCTGCAGGGACCCAGCAACGTAGGATCAGGGGAGGGAAGGCGGGGCACTAGTGTTTCTGTGATCAATTATAAGGGTGACTGCAGGGGCATTGCAGCAACCATATTTTTTTTTTTTAAAAAAGGGTTGTAAGTAGCTTTTGGAGGATTTGTTATAATTTTGAACAGCTGTTAAATGACCATTTCTCGAGGACTATTTGTATATTATATACTATTATAATGCATAGCTTAAAGATAATGATAACTTATCACATTATATTATCTAAGAGAAATATCTACAGTAATATAAATGCAACTTTTAAAAATAAAAGAATCCCCGTTTTTATTTCCCTAATGCCTAATTATAATTATCATAGCTAAAAAACACAACTACAAACAAAATCTGCAAATAATTAGCATAATTTTATCTTCTTCTTTTTCCAATGAGCTCAGGATCTGTGTATATATATTTCTCTTGAAATAATTTACACATAAGATCAAACTTTCTTGTCTGTAATAAAAGTCTGATGATGGTTATACTGTATATCCTCATCCATTCAGTTTTTGTTCATCATAGAATTCTTGATAAACAAAGCTTGAAACAGAAAACTACAATAATTTATGGCAGCAATTTCTTTTTAAATATTCAAATCCATTTAAAATAGTGTCAGAAGAATGTTAAAATAGTTAATGTTAACTATTAATATTTATCAATTAATATTAAAGTTGACAGTTAATAAAACAATGTTAGTGTCTGATCTTTTAAATTTGTTCTCTACTGTATTTAAGAAACAGCAAGAAATCTAGTGATTATATTGCAGACTTTCAGTATTTTTCATAAATACGCATGTTTCCTAGAGAACACCTTTCATGCATCAAAAACATGACGGAAGTGAAAGAAACAAAAGCAAAAGCAAATATTTTACCTAGAGACATTGCCAACAGTTTCTTAACAACTGATTCTGAAGAGAAATTGACAAGCATTACATTCAGGGCAAAAGTCATTTGAAAAATTCAGCGAGTACTTACTTTGTAAATAGTGCAAAACCATCAACACAAGACTATAGCTGTTTAAAGTGCCTCGGCTGGCATCATTTATACCATGAAAGTTTGCCCATTTCTTTACAACCAGCGCCAATGGACGTACTCGGTTCTCAACTATAAACAAGAAATAAAATTTTGACAGGCAGACCATTTTCATGGTTATTCAATAAGAATGGCTACATAAAGTTTAATTCAAGACTGACCTCTCAATTAGAGCACATATTTGTGTATTATTAGAGTTATGGATGCTAACGGATATTTTGCTTTTAAAATAGTTTTGCCCCTCTTTATTTATTACACTAGAAACTCTTCCTATCTACGATAGTCTATTCTTTCTACCATAGCTTCATCTCTCAATATTTTTCCTTAACGAAAGTGTTGTTTGTTGTTGTTCAGTCACTAAGTGATATCCGACACTTCACAACCTCATGGACCATAGTATGCCAGGCCCTCCCATCTTCCACTGTCTCCCTGAATCTGCCCAAACTCATGCCCGCTGTGTCAGTGACACTATCTAACCATCACATCCTCTGCCATCACCTTTTCCTTTTACCTTCAATCTTTGAATATTGGGGTCTTTTCCAATGAGTCTTCTCTTCTCACTTGATGGCCAAAGTATTGGAGCTTCTTAACTAATGTAAATACAGCTAAAAACCCGAATCTCTCTCTGCCATCCCCTAATATTATTTACATTTAGGAACTATAAACAGTGGTATTCTAGTCCTTACAATCATTCATTTAGCAACCGTTCAGTTAGGGTGGTAATGAAAAAAAGTGACTGACAAGTCTCACACTTATGACTGCCACAGTGCTCAGTCACATAATCAAAATTTGGGCATTTGGTAATTGCCATTCATTTATGATGGTTGCAGCTTCCTGGGGTCATGTGATCACCATTTGTGACCTTCCCAGGGGAGTTAGAACAAGCAAAGTCAAAGGGAGAAGCCATGATTTACAAAATGAATGGTTGTAAGTTTGAAAACTACCTGTATCAGAATTCTGACATGTTCTTTACAACCATTATCACGTTTGCTTGGTTTTTCAGTACAATGGTTTCTCTCAAGTTTGCATGCACGGCGCCAAAATCTTAGGAACCAAGTATCCTCAGTTTTCCAAGGACGTAAGGATTCCAAAAGGAACCCAATCCATGATTCAATGAGTAAACTACTTACTGTATGCATAGGTTCTCAGAAGGAACGTATTTCTTATTCCTGCAACATTGTTTACATTCAAGTCAAAATCCATACAGCTAGGAGAAAAAACAAATTCAATTTGCACCAGTACTTTATACAAATAAGTCCGAATTATATTACATTAAAAACATTGATGGGAAAACCATCTTTTTCAGGATAAATACCCCTCTGTAGTAGAATAATAATACCTAGAGATAGTCTTTTCAATATTTGGCATCCCTAAAACCCTCCAATCCTTTGGCTTCGCTCCCTGTCCTGCCTATTTAGAATTGGGCAATAATGTCCATATACTGTGCTTATTAGGATGATAGGTGTCTCACTTCACTAGGAATTAAATTTTATTTCAAGCATTTGAACAGGGATGCTCACATGGTGGAAAACGTATAGTACTGGAAAGCCTGAGATTCCAACGGCCAATCACAAAAACCAGTTTTCTGCCATTTAAGTGTATCTCTGCATTCTCTTTTTGGTTAACATGAGTATCTGATTATGTACATGATCATAATGGGGAAAATATATCATGAAGTCCTCTATTCATGTCCAGTTGCAAAACAATGTATTTTGGGTATTGAAGTGTTTATTTCTGTAAGCATGTGGGGTCTATAGTAAAATTAGCATATGCTCATGGCAGCTTATCTTAGGCACTCTTTGCTCTGCCTATGAATTCTAGACTGCACAGTTGAACCATCGATACTGAGTGGCAAACGAAATGCACTTGGCTTTTGCTCAAAAGCACTGCAGTTTTAAATATGCTACTGCTGAGAACAGGCAACAATTAAGTGTTGCTCCTTAGGAAGCCATTTATTTAAGCAGACACATCATTTATCAAAGTCTTGGGGAAAACAGAAATGAATTGTAGAAGAGTTTGAACAACTGAATATAATTAAAATGAGTGCGATGCATTGATCGTAGTTCCTTATCAAACCTTTGGAAATAGCAAATTATAAGAAAGGTACAAAATCTGGTAGGGAGATAATCAGGAAATCCTGACAAACTCTGGAGTAGCCAAAATGCTCAAAACAAACAAGTCAGTGTATTGTTCTGCTGATAATTTGGCCAAGCCTGTAAATTCCAGAGCAACAGCAGGAAAAACATTTAATTGGTAAGATGATCAGACACAAATATACTGGGGAATAGATGGGATAGCACAATCTCTTCCTTATTCACACAAGAGGTGATTTTAAAAGCAACCAGGATTCACAAAATATAAACATACATTATTGAAATATTTGATAATGGAAGGATATATGCCAATCCTTTGCTCTCTGAAACTGAAATGGTGACCGTTCAAGTTATTTTCTATAGTTCCATATCAATATTCCACTGCCCAAAAGACCAAGGCTGCCACATAAGGCTAAGAGATAGAAAAGAGCGGCATAGCAGCTTGTCTCAGGGGCTGTCTGATCAAGTTACACAATTTAGTGTGCGTCAAGTTTTTCAACTTTTAATTTGAAAATAGGGGTGCTCAAAAGTTGTGACATGCCTTGAAGATTGGAAAGAATTTTTGGTTATTTTAATATAATTTAGATGTGCTTGGCAAATAACTCCATAAATATAATTTTTTAACATTTTGTTTGCTTCATTTCCCAGGTTCAGCTGTCTTTCTTTTTGTAAAATGTTATTTTGTCTGAGAGTGTTAATACTGCTGGCCTTGTTTTCTGAGTGTGATAAGTGATCTGTAATGGCTTCTAAAAAAAGAACAAGACTGGGAACATTCACTCATATAAGCCGCCTAATTGGGACAAGCAGATACTTGTTGCCAACTGAACTCCAACACTGAGATATTTTCAACATGGAGAAACAAAGAGAACAAAGTAGTGATGATGCTAGAAACTACCCAGCAGCCAGTCTTGCAAGAGACATATATTCAAAAATGTGTGAAAGGTGGAACAAACAGTTCTTTTGTGATCTGTTGTAAATTCATGAGTGATCATCTTGAACAAGATCCAAAAGAGCTGGGATCAAGTAAAGAACATATATCTTAACAGAGGAAAACTAGATTCAAAGAGACTGTCACTGTGAAACTTGACAAACTGTTTGACATCCTCAACTGCAAGTGTCAAATTGTTCTGGGCGCCAAATTCAGCTGCCCTGCTGGCTGCAAAAAAGAAGCTCACATTAACTGTACCTGCCCTAAGGAGATGAAGATACACTGAAGGAACTTGCTTTCGTTAAGTATCAAAGAGACAAGATTGGTTCTTTTGGATCACACCAGACTGGTTTGCCAGATGTGCCTGAGCAGAAATGACGAGTCAAAAGTTAAAAATGGCAAGATGATGAGAGACAAAGGCTCATTAAATATAAGCAGAGAAGTATTCCAGGCATTTTGATACCAACAAATGAAGTAATTATCTCTTATAATGAAAATGAAGAACAGATGACTGATGCTGAAAAGGAAGAGGAATGTGATGGAAGTTATGAAGAGGCCTTAGACCAAACACATGTGGCCTCAACTTCAAAAGAAAAGACAGAATAGATTAGAACTAACGAATGTCGCTATGCAGAGCATAAGATATGGTCTATACTGCTGCCATTAACATAGCCTCCTTCATAGATGCTGTCTTGATCACCAAAGAAGACAAGAGACTTGTAGTTGACCACAATAATGTCAAGACAGCCCAGAAAAAAAGTTCCTAGATCAAGAATTTGATGAGCTCTGTAAGAAGGGCAAAATAGAATGCATCTTTTCCAACAGCCGTATAGATGCAACTAAAGTTACAATGAAAGCAAACAATTCAGACCAGCAATTCCCCTGTACCATCAAAGAACATTATTCTGTGAGCTGGGCGGAAGGTATCTTTATCATTTCACTCCAGAGAAAGGCTCAAAAACAGGAAAACCTGCTCAAGCACCTGTAGATAATCTGGTGTATTTCATGAAGAAGAAAGGCATTGACAAAAGCTTGAAGCCTTTGGAGAAGGTTCTACAAATGTTAATACTGGCTGTGAAGGTGTAGAGGTCAAGCCTGAGCAGATATTGATCTGGTTGGTATATGCACTCCACATGAATGAGTTACCCCAATGACATTTAATAAAAAAATTGTATGAGAACACCTTGTCTAACAATAAATGGGAAGGTAAAATTGGCAATATGCTAGACACTGCAACAGAACTTGACATTGATTTTTCATTCACCAGTTTCAATTGATGAGAATCTCATTTCACTGAACAACAGTGTTGAAAGAATCTCTCTACTGATTAAGCATATGGATATATGCTTTTATATACAGGCAATAAGGACAGAACTTCCCACAGATCTGGCTCTTCTGGAAATTGGCCCCATAAGCCTTCACACTGGTTGACAACTGCAAATAGATTTTGCTGAATATGGGTTTTAAAACATGGCTTTAAAGGCAAACTCTCCAAAACTCAAGTATGATATGGAATACATCATTAGGGTGGATGTTGCTGGTTCAACATCAAAGTAAAACATTCCTGGATTGAAGGCTGGTGTCATGTGTTGTTCCAGCTGCAGCAAGTCTGACTGCAAAAGAAGGCTGTAGTAGATGCTGTTTTGCCAGCCATTCAGCACTCAGTATGGTACACTTTCAGTGAAATTATAATCCAGAAACTCTTGTATTCAGATGACATTCAAGAGAGGAGAGCTGGTTTGCAAAAGATCACTGACTTAAGGGGTGCAGACAATGAAGCGCTAGGAGATTTTTATGTATGTGCATGAAAAACGCCTTTAATCAACATCAGAGCATTCACTCTGTTGGAGCCAACTGATTGGTCTGAAGGTGTATATGAACCACCTTTGATATGTAAATAAACTGTAGTGGAAATAAAGAAGTTCACTGACGAACCAATGTGAATACCACAATGATTCAGTCATGCCCAATCAATAGAGAGATGCATGAAACAGGTTACAGATGAGCAAGCAGCATGTATAAACATGAGAAACTTGAGGCCAAGAAGTAAGTCAGTGGCTGATGTCTAAGAACAAATCAAAACAAGACTTGATGAAACTTGCTTAAACATCAGATAATTACAGATAATTTTCTTTCTGATGGTAGTTTATGATTGCATGGATTATTTTTTGCTTAGCTAGATAAGATTCATGCAGAAGAAAACTAATTTTTGTAGCACAAGGTGTAATTTTGAGAAGATAACAGTATTTGGGTTACAAGAGACTTTTGTGGGGTATATGATCAGACATGGATTTACCATACCAAGCTAAACATTGTGCAATTGCAAAAATAATAGCAGATTTGAATTCTTGGAGTAAAAACACATATTTTTTTAATCCATCACTAAAAAAATTGCAAAGATTAATTTTCACCCCATTAAATGACATGCCCTAAATGCATCCAATGTCATAACAGTTTCTTGCTACATAGTTCCACTCTCTAATCTACTCTCGCTGTATAGGAGTGTATCTCTGGGCATGATACTGGGCTAGTGGGAGTTAGTAGTATGTGGAAGGCCACAAGTTCCCCATTTTTTTGTGTTGAATTCTGTTAATTCTGTTAAATCAGTAAATGGAACTAGCTTTATTGTTTGGACTGATCAGCCATTGCAACTTAAACCACTTCTCTACTAATAAAAGCATAAACAGAGACAAAATATGAGAAAAAAAGAATTTTTAATGTTCACTGAAATAATGGAATAGTGCTATTCACTATAACATTTGCAACTCTATTTTTCTTATCTTCATTTTTGCTCTGGTTTTACTGTATTGTGAACAGTTGCTGGGGTGTATCCACAGTTTTACTGTACTTGTTTGTACAATGACAATAAAGTTCTTCTATCTAAAAAAACCTGATTGTCACTATTACTATACCAATGAGAAAACAAATGGCAGATTGATAAGGAAATTCTAAGAAACGTGTCCCGTACGAGTAAGTCCACTCTGTCTAAATGAATATATGAAAAAAATAATGGTAATTGCAGTTACTTGCCTGACTTTATCCCTGAACTTTACTATTGGCACTTTTGCTCGGATCAGTTGAGGTCTCTCAATGTAACTTGCTGTAAAGAAAATGAAAACCTCCTGTAACATCTTATATAAATGCTATTTTGCAGCAGGAAATTTATCAGAAAATATTTTCTATACAGTTTCATGTTGCTCAGATGTAATTAAATAGATAAAATTTAATTAGTGATTTTATTGCATAGAACTTCTTAGGCCATGCTGTATAATTTCTGGCAGGGTTTTTATTCAATTTGTAGAGATTTTCTATATGAATAGATAATCCCCTTTCTGCTGACATTCAAATTGATTTGATGGATTATGTGCCATCAAATCAGTGAAACTTAAGAGACCACAGAGATATTTTCCATGACTGATTTTCAAAAGAAAACTTGAAATTATATTCTGTTGCTAGACCTTTGTATCTTTAGGTATTGTGGGTTGCTGCTTTTATATTTTACTGACTACTAGGTTCTTAACTTAATCTTTCTTGTAACTACTACAATTGTATGTTTTTTGTTATCAAAGAATATATGATCAAAGCAGCATAGAAATATCAATAAATACAGAAAATTGGACAGCATATTTTGAAAATTATTCAGAAGTGCTTCGGACTATCCATCCACCATCCATCCAATTTAGAAACTGCCCATTTTCCTCACAAAGGAACTCTGCATAGTCTACAAATAATCTCTCTCTTTCCCCCACTCTCTCTAATGTGCAGAGTTTTAAATTTTGTTTTAGCTTGAAATTTCATTTACTAAAACACCAGAAAATTAATCTGCATAACATCCCATCATAATATCTACCATTTACTTCAGTTGCAAGGCAATATATTCTACTTCCCTAGTGCATAATATTGTACTTCCTAGAAATATAACATACAAATCTTCATCAAAAACATCTTTTTAAAAAAATGTTCTAAAATGGTAAAAGATATGCTACTGACAACACACACACACTTGCAATATGTATGTGTGTGTGTGTGTGTGTGTATATATATATATATATATATATATATGGATCTTTGGTTATTCGGGTTTGTATATTATATCTATATATAAGGATCTTCTGGTATTCGGGTTGTTCTCCCGGCGTCGGAATGGAAAGTATCTAGGCAACGTTTCGATGAAGCTCATTCATGCATCTTCAGGCTGTTTCTTCAGCTCTGTGCTTCCTCAGAGTAATGTGAGCAGTTGCAGTGCTCTTCCTGTAACTGCTAGTGGGGTGTGAACTTGATCTGGGTGGTTTGGCTTGTGTTCTGATTGGTAGGGGGTTGGCTGTGCGCTGATTGGCTGGGTGGTTCGCTTAGGCTGCGGGCTGGCTGTGGCTCAGGTTACTCTTAGTGCTGGGGGATTTTGAGCTGGTGAGCGTGCTCTTGTTGTTTGCTTGTGTTCGTGGTCGTGCACAATCTTCATGGTGGTGTCATTTTGCTCTTGTATGGGTCAAGAGGGTTTTGAACGTGAGTTGCTGGTGCAAGCTGCAGATTGGCTTCTGGTTCGTGGTCGTGTCTCCTCTTCTGTGTGGGGTGAGTCTTTTTTCTTGCGTGGAAGCGTGGTGGTACATCTTGTTGCACTTGTGGTGTGGGTCGTGTCCATTCTTCATGTTAGGTACTCGTTTATTAATGAGGGCAGTTTTCCAAATGTTGTAGGCGGAGGTTCATCTCGTTTATTCATGCTGGTGGGCGTTTTTCTATCTCTTGGCTTTCTGATTTCGTGTGAAGTGTTCGGTTTGGCGATGGTTTCTGGTCATTTTTAAGTCAATGTCAGTCCTGTGGCTTTGAGGTGTTGACACCAGGGAAGAGGTCAAGTTCTTCTTTTTGTTGAGTTCGTGTTTTCAATGCGTGCACGTAATTCTTCTTCTGTGTTTGTCTATGTATGTGGTGGGACAGGCAGGACGGATTTCGTATACTACTTGGTTTTCTAAAACTCGATTTGTCTTAGGTTTCTTAAGGATGATGGAATTTTCTGTTTGTGCCAGAATTGCTGTTTTAATGTTTGTTTTGGGAGATCTTGCTGATTCTTGCTGTAGTGCCTTTTAATATAGGAGGAGGGCTTGCATTCTCTTGTTCTCGTCTTGGCTTGGTTGGGTTTCTCTTTTTGGATTAGTGGGTAATTCCTTTTTGGGAATCCATTGCTGTAAAGTAATCTAGTGAGAGTGTGTAGTTCGGTTTTGAATGTTGTTCATTCGGCTAAGCATTTTGTCCTGGAGATGAAGTGTCTTGCTACGGAATTGATCTGTGCTGGTGGGGTGTGAGAGTGCCATGTAGATAGGTTGTATGTGTTTTCTTCTGGTAGATGTGTGTCCAGGGAGCCATTGGCATTTTTGTATACTAAGACATCTAGGCCAGGGAAGTTGATTGTTGGCTCTGTTCATAGTGAATTGTAATTCTTGGGGTGTAGGCCTGTTGAGCGTGTTGGAGGAAGTGTTAGTTTTCTTTCCCGTGTGGCCAGATTATGAAGGTGTCATCTATCGCTACTGAGCCAGAGTTGTGTTTGACTCATATTTTCTAGAGCGGTGTTTCAGAGGGTTCCATGTAAGAGGTTAGCGATAAGTGAGCAGGGGTGATCCCATGGGTGTCTTCTTTTGTTTGGTATTTGACGCATTGTAGGTAAGTAATGTATTGGATAGCAGTGGTTGTAGATCTAGGATGGTACTGGGGGGGTTGTATTGTTTTGGATGGCTGTCAAGTTCTTTTTATAGCACTGGGTAAGATAGACATCGAAGCTCACTAGTAGGGTCGCCTGGTGTAAGTTTTTGTTTCTTTATGACTCGATGAACTCGGAATGAGTTCCTTACCTGTTCGTGGGATCGCATGGTTTAATTGTTTTTGGCGAGAAAATTTGGCTAAGTTTTGTCAGAGCGTGAGTATGGAGCGACTATTGGGTCACGTAGTGGGGTTCCTTCTTGTGTACTTGGAGACATACAGCTTAGGGCATCCTGGATGATTTCTCTGGGTATGATTCTTTGCTGGATTTCTTCAGCTGATGGGGAGCGCTTTTTTTGGAATCTGGTGGTTTTTCTCTAGGCTAGGTGGTGGAGTCAGTGTTTAGGGGTTGTATGTGGGGTCTGGAGTAGTGGTTAACTCTTGGTTTAGGTAGTCAGATGTATTCATAACCACTGTTCATGATTGCCCTTGCTCTGCTGGTAGATTATTATCGCTGTGTCTTTTTCAGGTTAAGTAGTGCAGTTTGTTCTTCTTTCATTCTAATTGCATCGCTGTAGATCCTTTTTTCAAATCCTATGCTTTCCTGATGATTCTGGGTGCTGGGGTTTTCTATAGTGGCTAGGGTTTTGTGCTGAAGTTGATGAACATCAACTTCAAGGCACCAAACCTAGCACTATAGAAAACCCAGCAAGAATCATCAGAGAAGCAATGA
Source organism: Laticauda laticaudata (assembly GCA_004320025.1). Taxonomy (NCBI): domain Eukaryota; kingdom Metazoa; phylum Chordata; class Lepidosauria; order Squamata; family Elapidae; genus Laticauda; species Laticauda laticaudata. The sequence goes on from BHFT01027109.1 coordinate 32,404, forward strand.
TTGAAAAAAGACCTGACAGCATAAAGAAAGAGATGATTCCAGCAGACTGCAATCATTGGAAGCCTGCACTCAAAGTAGAAAGAATCCTCCCACACACAAAACAAGACAAATCACCTGAGCCATAGCAGACTCCCTCTGATCCTCCAACTCAAACACCTCCCCCCACCGGCACCCAGAGTGAAACCCGCTTGCTGATGAATAGCAGCCGTCTTTCACACGAACCAAGCTACATTGAAAGCTCAACCAAGAACAGAGTGCTGCTCAGCTCAATCATAGCCACAAAACAGCCAGAAGAAACAGAAACCCCAATCAATCAACCCAAGTCAATGAACACAGACCCAGTTAATAGCCAATCGAAGACCAGACCTCAAATTATGAAAACAGAGAACTGTAGACACCCTTCCAATACGGAAGCTATGATGGCAGATGAGAAATTCAGGGGGTGAATGAAACGTTGCACCAACTTTAACAGACTACAATGAGCACAACTTTACAAGAACTAAACAATGACGGGATTCCGCAAGGAGCTAAACGCAAAAATGTAATAACCCACGCAAGAGCTTAAAAAAACATATATCATTATATTATGTATATGTATAATGTAATATGTATATGTATAGTATATTGTGTGTGTGTGTGTAAGTTTTCGCGGTACTTAATGTGTGCCGTCAGTCTCAGCTCTCCAAGTTGTCAGTTGTTTAATCTTATTCCAAAGTAGAGGTGCGATTTTGTGCTCACTTATCATTTATCAATAAGATAAAACACTTCACTTGAGAGCTGAAACTGGAAACATTACAAAAAATGAAAACTCTTAAAGAAACTAAAGAAATTAGAACGTGAAAAGAAAACCCCAACCAACTCAACAACACACACTGAAATCAATTAGTAGTATATGTTTCCAACAGAAAAGAAACCCCCACAATCCACAACAACACCTGAAACAATTAGTATATAACGTTCCAACAGAGAACTCACCAAAACGAAACAGATGTCTTAACCAAGGACATTCAATATGAATCCCCCAAAAAAATCCCACAGACATCCATCATATGTGCCGTAGAAACCCAGCCTAACCAAATTAAATACAGATGAAAGCTGACAGAAAAAGACACCAGGTTACACACATCTTATGCACAAGCAAACCCGCGAAAAACAACTTGCAAAAAATGAATTCAGAAGCGCTACAACCTGAAAAATGATACAGCATAATAATTACTCCAGCAGATCAAGAGGGAATCCACAAGTCAGTATGATAGAAAGACTACGAAACAAATTGACAGACTACTCCAAGACTCACATTACAAACTATAAACACAGACCCAACAAAATATCTTGGAAAAATTAACCAAGAAGAAATATAACCAGCCATAGTAAGTCACAGAAATCAACAGACGTCATACCCAACGAGAAAAATCTTTCTAGATGCCGCGCCAAATTATAATCGGCCCCCAAAAAATACACAAAAGAGGCATCATCTCCGAACCATAATCAGCTCCAAAGAGCACCATTACAAAACCTAGCTAAAAACCTTAGCAAAACAGACTTCCACCCATGCTGAAACCGCAGCTTCCATATGTACACAACTCACACCACTCCTTAGGAAATGATCAAGATCTACACGTGGACAAGCCGATCTGCTTGTAAGTTTCAGCAAACGGGTTTCCCTATTCACTCCAAGTCCGATAAAAGAAACTCTTGAAAATCATCAAACATTAAATACCAACCAGCGACTAAAACCCATGAACTAACAGAACCTGGCTTAAGCCAACCACATTATTTCATAAATACAAACGGACAAATAACTAAGCAAATTGAAGGAGCCCTATGGATTCACACTGTCCCGCATTGGACAACATGTTCATGGAAGAATTCGAGATCCAGAGCCCGGTCTAATGCCACCCACCAACGCAGAATATGCTACGGATACATGACTGACCTTGTGATCTTGGCCCATAGGAAAAAAAAACTACACAATTTTCCTAATACTAAACGCACACACCCCAAATCAAGTTCATCATGGAAACGGACATAAACAAGCAACTACATTCTAGATGATAACTAATCTCTACAGAAAGAACAGATGCACAGCTAGGACACACCGTATACCAAGAAGAAAACACACACCAACCGCTATCAATGCCAATCCACCACACCCAGCACAGATAAATTCCGTGGCGAAAACCCTATATTACCAGAACCAAGACGCCTGGCAGACAAACATTAAGACTGAACTATGCACCCTGACTTAAAGTATGAACGCCTAAGCGCTTCCACCAAAAACAAAATCACACTTTGATCCAGCCAAAAAACACACCAGACATAACAGAGACTAGAAGATCAACAGACCTATGGAACATCTGTCCTGCCCTATCATAAGAGGTACATACAGACAGAAATTAGTTAAGATACTTACAATCACGGCATCACAATCAAGACTGCTCAAACAGAAAAAAAAAACCAAAAATAGCAAAGCCTAAAAAACAACCCCCCAAAAGACAAAATTGACCTGGAAAACAAGCCTATCCGAAGTTCCTGTGCATCATGCCCGGCACATAATTGGCACAGACAATAGAAGAATAAGACCGCCCTAATGAACACAAAAAACTGCAGTAAAAAAGCTGGAACACACCTCTCACAGTCCACACATGAAAACTACATGGGGTAGGTCACCAACATAAGCTTCAATGGCACAAACTCTAGCCCTGGTAGAAAAACCCCACCACAGAATCATCAGAGAAGCCATAGAGGTTGAAAAAAGACCTGAAAAGCATGATAGAAGAGATGATTCAGCAGACGGCAAATCATTTGAAAGGCCTGCACTTCAAAAGAAGATCTCACACCACAAGCCAGGCAAACACCTGGTACAGAAAAAAGATCTCCCCTGATCCTCCAGCTCGAAAACACACCCCGACCAGGCACCTGATGAAACTGGCTTCCTAATAGATAATAGCCATCCTTTCACAGAAGCAAGCTGCACTGAAACCTCCAGGCAGGAGCAGAGTGTTTGCCAGCCAATGAAACCAAAAACAGACAGAAGAAACAGAACACCAATCAACACAAATCTCCAAGTCAAATAAACACAAGACCCAGACTCACAATCAGGATGTAGAAAGAAACATCTGGACACAATAGGCTATGCTCAAATTACACCAAGGGCGTTGAGAGCTGAACCCACATAAAACTCAATACAGAAGCCTGACTGATGGCAGATGAGACTTCTGTGAAACGTTGCGAACATAACTTAAAGCACATCAATGATGGGGATAATACCCGAAGGAAGCTTGAACAGCACACAGTAAGTACCCGCGAGACGGCGGCGGCGGCTGCGTCGTCCACTTTTTCTGCCAGGCACCGAGAGGTGAAACTAACAACAACACACACCACACACACACTAACAACCATCACCACACACAACCACTATATATAAGTGCTGTTTGCTTCTTCGGGTATTATCGGCGCAGGCGTATTGGTATATATAATTGTATTATATTATCTATTCAGCTTGTACAGGTAAGCCTGATCAGGTTTTCACAGGCCGAACACAACACAAGCCTGATATGGCAATGAGATCGCCCAAACGTTGCCTTAACAACTTCTAAACAGCACAACTATAATGATGGGAAAATAGTCCGAACAAAGCTGAATACCATCATATAATACCGGAAAACTAACAACACACATACAAACACACACATAAGCATAATTTTAGTGAAACTATAAACAAATTAACAAGTATTCATTTTCACTAAATTAGTCTACCTCTAGAACTACAAAGCTCCTACAGAGAAGTGTTTATTGCGATACGCTGAGTAATGTGCTGGGCTCAGTCTCTGATTACTGAAATACATAGTCAATGTTTAATGTAATAATGTTGAAGATGGAGTATTGACATGTATACAGTAACGAACATATCTAACCTTTTTGTACCCAGGACCAGTTTTCCACGCAGAAACACTTTTTCAAGGATCGCCAAGATCAGTCTTTTCCCCAATAGTAAAAGGGCTTCTTAGTTTGCAATGCGGTCTGCGAAGCTAGGCCACCGAAGTTAGGCAGAATGTTTACGGCGACGGGAGAAAGTGGTTGTCTTCAATATAAGACACCCGGAGCAAAAACATATTTTATATATATTTTATCACGATTATCATTCTTTTACGGCCGGACAAAATGATCATCGACCGGTACCAAGTCCCGGGTCCGGTGTGGGACTTGCAGAAACACTCTGAATCTCAAATGGAAACATTCATCAAATGAATCATAAAGGAAAGAAAAGGAGAAACGCAGAAGATGAAAGCATTTGATCATTGTAGCCCCTGTCACACTGCAGCAATGATGAAAGAGGATGTAAAACGGAGAAAAACACTTACCATTCGTTGGTTTAACGCGATGCTCGTCGTCCAACTCGCCTCCGTTTGCTTCCTCTCTATCGCCAGCTCCATGGCTATTGACATTTCACTCGCTTCAACAAGGTTTTGAAGCTGCTCAAACTTTGAGTGGAAAATGTATCCAAGTTCGTTCTCATCCGCTAGGCATACGGGGGACATCCGTTCTCATCCGTGTTATCCCGTCCATACACCACCGTTACACATCCGCTATATCCCGCTAGGCATCCGCAATAAAAAGGACACAGGGAGGAAGCAGACCGGACGCGGACGGAACACGCAGCGTAGTAGCATGGACGGAGAAAGGATGAAAGCGGATGCCAGCACGCACAAGAAAGCATTGAAAATGGAAAAAAACGTTCGTCAGTAGGGGACTATCGTCGGATCTAAGGATGGCTAGAGGATGGCTAGAGGATGCAAAAAGGATGCTTCCAATTCCGCATCCTTCATCGCTCTGCGTCTCCCCCCGTCCGTCCTTTCCGTGTTATCCGCTCTGTTTATTGCATTTTGCCCCTTTTGAGAGACGATAACAACGATGGAACATTTTTCTCGCCGGCTGTGTCCTTTTTACAAACGTTTTGCATCCGTTGGGCAGTGTGACAGGGCCTTAAGATAGCAGGAACAAGCTCAGAGGTCCAATTCTTCGATCAGCCCATATGCTAAAAGCTCAATTTCTACCATGGAAATTTAGAACTATGGGCAATCAATACATTTAGAATTCCAGATAATGTTAGATTGATTTTAAAATACGGACGCACATATAATAATTTCATTTATCAAAATGTAGGAGCTTGTAAAAAAGAGTAATTTAAGAAAGGTATTTTTCTATTGTATTGGGATAATAGCAATCCTTTGGATCAATAGTAAATAGGGAATAGGGCTCAAGTCTTCCTGATCTCTTTTATAACTATCCAAGCATTTAATATTTTAACAATAGTATCCATGTCTCCCTAAAAGTAAGTCTAATAACTATATAAATCATTTAAGTGGTATTTCACAGTCCCCCTTTCAAATTTGCTTCAAGCTATTTGTCACACGCACATACTATTTCAAAAATCCAAACAACAGACAAATGGAATTAAATCAGAACCGGTAGTTAGGCAGTATTTCTTCGCATATAAACTGAACCCTCCTTATGTTGCGCATTTGCATAATTATTGTTTCAAAAATCACTTATTAGTGGCTTTTACTACTGATGTGAATGCCTTCTAAAAATGGTATTAAAACTAATGTAGCATGTAATGCACTAAACCACCCTTTTAACTTAAAGTGATTTCTTTCAAATTATCTGGTGGGATTTTATTTACCATTTTTGTAAGGACACAGCTTCTTTAAAATTGCAAAGCTCATCCCACTAATTGTCTCATTTTTGTTACAGAAAAAAACAGCATGCAGGATGTGTCCTTCTTGTGATCTTAAAAAAGTTGTGGCTGCAGTAAGGTAGTTTTCTATTTTTTATACAAATCATGCAAGCATGGGCATGGAGAATTCTTATATTATATATCCAAAAGAGACGGGGTAATATATTACATCATATTATACTGTATTAACATTGCTTTTATTTTCTTATTTGTTTGCCCGAAGTGTTCCTTGGAAATCATGAGAAAACTAATTTGAATGAATAGCTATTTTCAACGAATACTTTGCACAAGTTCAACCTATACCTTAATGATAAATTTGATATTTTAGAAACTAGTTTTACTTATTTTTCAATATTTATCTCCCTTTCAGTACTTTCTCTTAAAAAATATGGATATTTACTTTTTTCCCTGTACTTACTGGCTCCTCTTTAACCACTAGGCACAAATCACCATCACTGCTACGAGTACCAAATCCATTCAGTGAAGATCCAACCAAAAAGAGCCTACTATCTGCAAGGCAAAAATAATTTTAAAATTATGTTCTTCTTTGAAAGAACTCAAATACCAAAAGTTTTATTGAATAATAAATATACAGAATTGCAACATACTTGGAAAGATTTGCTGAATTTCCCTTTGGAGTTGAGTACGGCAAAGCTCTTTTTTGTTCAAGTCGTAGGTTTGTTGTTGACACGCTTGAAATAATTCCAGTACTTGCTGACTTAACTTTATGTATAAAAAACAAAACTTGCATTTAATGTATAAATATTAATGCAGTCTTTTAAGTGTTATTGAATGTAGACAAGCTTTTTTGGGATAAAAAGTCATCAATCCTATATTGCTCTTTATCTGGTTCATACTAGATCTATCTAGATCATACTAGATGAGTAAGATTAATTATTTCAGGTCTTAAGCAGCACAAAACCAAGAAACTTTTATTCTTGGAAGTTGGAGACAATCAAAAACAAATTGGGTTTTATTCTAACTGAATCCTGATTTTGGGTAATCTAACAGATTTACCTTTAAAATTGTTGCTATACAGCGATAAACAGTGAAAAACCTTAGTCCTTAGCATGGACGACAAATTTAATGTATGACAAAGCACAGCCTTCTTCTACCCACTTTGATTAGGATTGGAGGTAGTGACAAAGACTTCTCTAGAAGGTAGGTGTGATATTTTTTTTAATTTTAAAATTTCCAATTTAAAGAAAATGTAGATTCTTTATCTACGTTTTTTCTTCTACATATCTAGGAACTCCAGGAATGTGGAGTTTTCTATAAACTGATTTATAACTGATTCATCACTCCTTATCACCCATCCCCTCCCACTTGTGACTAAATTACTGTAACTTTGTCGCCTGTATCCTTATAATTTATATTGACTGTTTCCTAGTATGATTTGATTGCTTATTGTACCCTATGTGCTAATAATTCACAACATGGACTACTAAGAACTGAGAACTCGAATGTATCTTTTCTTTTATGTACACTGAGAGCATTTCCACCAAGACAAATTCCTTGTGTATGCAATCACACTTGGCCAATAAAGAATTCTATTCTATTCTGTTCTGTTCTATTCTAAACTGTAAGGTCATGAAGCCAACCTGACAGTTTGCACTTATAACATTTATTTTGCAATATTATAAATAATATTCTTTTCAATCTCACCTTATCTTTGGCTACAGGAAGTGTAGCTTCTATAGCATTATTAAAGGAAGGTTCTCGTAAAGGTGGCACACATCCTGTTAAATCTGGGATGTAATGTGCCTGAAATAATGGCGCAGAAATTGATCCAGGGAATGAATATCTATGATCTTCTATTAAAGGCACTAATTGGTTAGCTGAAGTTAATTCACGATGAGGTGAATGAAATCGCTGACGCTTTACTTCATAAGGAACATCCTCTTCTTTCAACCTCCTAAAAACATAAAAGATTTGATGAGTCCACTTAAAGTATGCAACAAAAACCTCAATTGTAAATACTGATTAACGTGAATATTCCAAAACTGTGCATTATGCTTTATAAGGATGTGCCAAATTCTTTTAAACAGGGAACCCAATTGTGCCCCATAGAAAAGTGCTGGATTAAATACAAGTTTTATTACTGAAAGTTTAATCCGATGAAAACAATCTTACACAAACCACACTGTTTTTTAAATACTCCCTATCCAAAAGAATAAGTTCACATCTTACAAAGTGTACTTTAGTGAGAAGTTGTGTCCAATGTGTACCCAGTGATAAGGATGATAAGAAAGATAGAAGAGATGGAAAAACTTACCACAATGGCCGTTCAAAATGTAGAAAGTGTCTGTGTAGGTTTAGATTGTACAGACAGTAAAATGTTTGATCTGGGCAAAAAAGAACCTCTATTTCATTTCACAATATTTATATATGAAAGCAACAATTGTGTATTACAAAACATCTTGCTTTCAGCAGTCTCAGTAAGCTTGATATGATTTTATTATTTTTAGACTACAATGTTCCCAATGAACAACACACTTGCTTAATATTTATCAAGTGTGTTGTTAATTATGAATGCTGTGATCTGAAAATAAAGATTTACATACTTCCAATGACTGAAATACTGACAAAAGTTCCTGTCTCTCATACAGGATATCTTGCCATTATTTTTTAATCAAGGCAGCAGTCACTACATACAAGAAAAAATTTATGCCCATAAAAAGATTTCAATGGGTGCTTCTCTTTGAAAGAAAGCTTTGACAAAGGCTTGATTGATGTGACTCTGGGAGACAAAGCAGTAGCCCACAAACAAATCATAATAATCATTAGGCCTCTAGTGAGATTACAAGGATTACTTATTAGAAAAAGTGAAAATGCACCAATGTTACATAAAAGGAATACTCCCCTGAAAATAGATAATCAGTAATTTGAGGTGATCTTTAGTGAAACTTCAGAGCAAGAATATTATGGATCATATCTAGTTAGTAGCGGATAAAAATGCTAGTGCTCTATAATCCCTGACACAAAGCAAAGAAGAACAGATATGCAGCCAAGTGAATTTTCAGGCATTTGACTTCTTTGTCATTCAAATGGCCAATTAAAAGCAAAACAAATCCTTGGTAAACATATTCTAGATCTCTCACTGTTTTATAATCAAATCATTCAGTTACTTAATAAGCTGAATGTAGTTGATAATGTAACAGATAAAGCACAAGCATTTGAGAAGCATAAAGATATTTTTTTAGAAGCATAAAGATATTTTTTTAAACACTACATTAATTCTACCTGTGCTTATACAAGAAAAATATTTATTTCAATTAGCTATATTTTGAATACAAGTTGATAGTCTAAGCCAAAGTTTTCTTTTCTTTTGATTAAAGTGCCTGGTTCAGATACAACTGTATTTTAACCTATGTTATGTTCTAAATATTTCCATTGGCTATTATCCAAATTACATCATCCAAATTACACAAAAATATAGGCTTATCATGCAAGTATTTGAAGCTTACCGTGAGCTCACCAATAATTTGAAGCTTACCATTAGCTCATCAATGCATTTTTAAAAACACACACACATATGGATTCATTCCTCTGATTGGGTAAGTTTGGTTTATGTATTTTATTTCCTACAGCATGTTAAGTGATGAACCACTTTTGACTTGTGGTTCTGGGAAGCTGATACTCTTTTCCTAACATTTTTGATATCGTAAGTAGAAAGACAGGAAACACAAAGCAAGCCACACATATACAGCCATTTAAAAAACAAATCCTATTAGAAATGGAGGCATGTACCAATATGAAAAACTCCAAACTTTGAATATGAGAGACCTGAATTATCACCAAATTAAAAATAAAGCAGGCTTGGATTTAGTGTTAGTGTTTCTAAAAATGAGAGGACTTTCTATGTGGAGGTAGCTTCTGAACCACTGAAACTTTCTCACAAGTGAAATGGAAGAACACTTAATCAATTTACCACCACTCTTCCTTGCAACTCAGATTCCCTAAGTGCCTTGAATATCCGAGAACACATTGTGAGGATGTAAGTTCTAAGGAATGCAGAGGGGAAAAAAAATTCCCACAGCAGAATCATTCTGAATAAAATTCTATTCAAACTGGATCTAATCTAGTAATATCATATCTAAATCCCAGTATGCACTTAGCTTCTAAACTTTTCTAAACTTTTTTCTGAACTCTTTTTAGCTCTGTATTGGAGAATTCAGAAAATTTTCCATTGCTACTTGTATTCAAATATTTTAAAACTTAGGACAGGACCAGAACAAAGCTAGAACTAAATTTGTTTTCATTTCAAAGTGTCTAATATTTAATGTTTCCCTTTTATTGTATTAAAAATTATAATTCAGTGGCAATTTTTGAAAAGAGATTGGAATGGGTTGCCTCCAATCTTTGGAGATGGTGAAAACTCTGGAGCTTCAGGTTATTTATCTTTAATATTGTATCACATGAATTGTGAAATGTGTGGCTCATCTTATGATATCTGCTAGTTTCAAACTTAGTAGGCAATATTAATTATTTGTTCATTTCATGTGACATCTGCTATCTTTAATCTAAACTGGAAACTAAAATTGTCAAGCTCATCACCATGCAGCACATTTTTATACATTAAGCTGTTGATTTGATTTCCAAATGGGATCTATACAAACAATACAAATACAAAAATGTAAGTACAGAACAAGCCATTGGTTCCACAGCTTCTATAAATATAATAATTCTTCCTGTCACATTTATATATCTTACTTACTTTCTGCTCCGGAATAACATAGGTGTAGGTGATCCATGCGATGGATTATCATTTTGGCAGGCAAAGTGTGGTGGTGAAATAGGAGAGATGGTTGAAAGAGTACCATTCACGAAAGTTCTAAGGATATTAAAGTGCAATATTACTGCTAATAAAACTTACCAAAGTCTTAAAACCAGAACTGTATTAAAGTTGCTGTGAAGATTTGTTTTAGTTTACTCAATTTTATTATGCTTCTAAATCTCTAGTCCATTTATTTCATGCTTTTATTTATTTTGCTTGTTCTTTTGCTTCTTCATTTTCTTTTTCCATTATAAGTAGCCCTCAGCTTATGACCAGGTGTTTATAATGGCCACAGAAAAGGTACTTTGCAGCCCATGAAGCATTCCCTGTTGTTGATTTTGGTCACGCCACCCGCTACCCCCTACATGGCCATGTGACTGCAAGTGTGGCACTTGGCAACTAGTCATCTTTATGACCTATCATGGCATTGCCCGGTCATGTGAACATGATTCACGATATTTTTTTGCCAGCAAAAAAATGTAAAAATATTTGCACTTACAGCTGCAGTGTTCACTTAATGGCCACCACAAAAAAAATAATAAAATCATTTTCAGTCATGGAAAACTTCGACACACAACCCTAGTGACTAATGACTGGATTTCCCTACTTGTAAAATGCCTTCTAGACAGATAGACAGACATTATTCACACACATATACACTATGAAACTGTTAAATAATAAAGTTTGTGATTATTTCTTTTATAAAACACATCAATATCTACCCTAGAATTACAAATATTAACTATTTTATAAAAGAATCACAGTTTATATAGCTTTGTCTTATAATGCAATCTTAAAATACACACATACATAAATATTCCTTCTCTATAACGATTTGCATTTTCAACATTTCAAGATTTGCTACCCCCCCCCCATATGATTTGTTCTGAAAATGTACCTCTGATAAATTTTACATTAAAATGATACCAAACTTACGTTGTTCTATGAAGTGGCTGATGAAAGACAACGGGAGGACGACTCAAAGTGAAAGAATTTGGGAACATGCTCTTCTGTGCTATAAGTGAACATGTATTCTTCTACCTAAATTTTAAATGAAACTGAAGTAAAAAAAAACCCTATTCACAATTACTATAAACTGATATGATTTTTGACAAATATATTCTCAAAATATTTACCTTAATATTTATGAAGAAAAGTGTATATATTATTTACCATTTTTATATTAATTACTTCTATTAACTTGTTTGGTATTAAAATATTGTATTATATATTTATAAAGATATATAACATTGTATTATATTTTATAATAGCTGTACTAATATTGAAATGCTTTTTGTATTATATCTGTATGAAGTTGAAGCAGACCCCTTTATTACAGTTTATACATAGATAACAGATAATCGGAGTTGGAAGGGATTTTGTAGGTCATCTAGTCCAACCCCACGCCCAAGCGGGAGACCCTACGCCATTTCTGACAAATGGCAGTCCAATCTCTTCTTAAAAGTCTCAAGTGATGGTGCTCCCACAACTTCCAAGAGCAAGCCGTTCCATTGGTTGATTGTTCTCATTGTCAGAAAGTTTCTCCTTATTTCCAGGTTAAATCTCTCCTTGTTTAGTTTCCATCCATTATTTCTTGTCTGCCCTACAGATGCTTTAGAAAATAGCTTGACCCCTTCCTCCCTGTGGCAGCCCCTCAAATATTGGAAGACCTCTATCATGTCTCCCCTGGTCCTTCTTTTTACTAGACTAGCCAAGCTCAGTTCCTGCAACCGTTCGTTGGATGGTTTAGCCTCCGGTCCCCTAATCATCCTGGTTGCTCTTCTCTGTACTTCTTCTAGAGTCTCAACATCTTTTTTTTTTAATATGGTGAATAAAACTGGATGCAGTACTCTAGGTGTGGTCTTACTGAGGCTTTATAGAGTGGTATTAGTACTTCCCTTGATCCTGAGTACACAATCCCTTCAATAACCTGTATTTCCACTATTCTATTCTATTTTTCATAGATGTTCAGAATACCAAAAACAGAAGGACACTGCAGAGTTGCAACTATATTGGTCTCCAATTGATTACAAAATACACATCAGAAACTTTATTAAATTACTATAGGAATTGAGATAATGGTATATATGGTAACCAATATGATCAAGCAAGATCTTAAATATATTTCCATTCTGCTCTCTAGCACATGCTTGTATCACAAAGACAACAACAAATCTGTGGTGAACACAAAAGAAATCTATAAAGAAGTTGATACTGACATTTATTTATTCTATCAATTTATATTCTGTCCATTTACTATGCAGCACTGGACAGCTACCAAAAAAATTAAAAACAAGCAATAAACCAAACAGTTAAAACATACTACATTGAGGAGAGTTGATACAAACAATATATATGTAGTCCAGAACTTTAATAGACTATAGGTAATCTTCAATTTAGGACCAAAAATTGGGAGCAGGATTTCTGTTGCTAAGAAAGACAGTTTTATGTGAATTGTTCCCAACTTTATGACCTTTTTTGCCACAATTAAATGAAGCGCTGCTATTGTTAAGCAAATTCAACTTCCCCCACTGATTTTGGTATGGGAAGCCAACTGGGAAAGATCACAAATGGCAATCATATGACCCAGGATGCTGCAACCATTGTAAATATATGCTGGTTGTCAAATTTTGATTACATGACCATGGGGATGCTGTGACAATCATCAAATACATGACTGTGGGGATGCTGCGACTAGCCATAAGTAACTTTTTTCAGTGTTATAACTGTGTTATAACAGTGTTCGTAACTGTTAAACTAATAACTTTAGTCAAGGACTACCAGTATATATTTTAATGCTCACAAAAGTTCAAATGTGGCAGAGAAGCAAGAGCCTCTCTTATTATTTGTCTTCCAGCAGCCTGGCAATTTTAGCATTGCATTGAAGAACCATTAACAGGACTGCCTTCATTGATCTGTCTTATTCTGAGATAAAACTCCCAACAGCATGGCCAATAACAGGGATACCAGGTGTAAAACAAATGGCCATATGCTATATGTCATTGATCTAATATTTTTGAACTTTTAATAGCTGATTATAATTTTGACCATGATGAGGGAAAGGAGATATGTATTTATTTTCACTACCTTTTGTTGAACTGCTAACAGCTTTGCAAATAATTTGTTGGCTGAGTCACTCATAGTACACCACTCACAATACACAAAGGGCTAAATGAAACAATGCTTCCCCTTGGTAACTGTTTTCATTTGATTCATCTTCAATAAAGCTTATTCTAAGATGATGCATATTAAGGCAAACTAATAAATTTGTCAATTTGCTATCTTAAAACAGATTATAAATGACTTCCAATATATTTCTGATCATAGCATCTCAAAATAATCAAAATTATCAAGGGGTTGCAGCAATTTTGCAGGAACATCTCTTGTTTTGTAGGCTTAAAAATGGCAAAGGAAATGTGATGAGATTTATATATTTGTATATAATGTAAAAACACTTACCTAACCAGTGTTCTCAAGATGTCTTGACTTCAATTTCCATAATCCCAGATTAGCATAACAAATAATCACGCTTTTAGGGAATTACAGGAACTGAAATCCCCTGAAGTTTGTTAGTTTGATGGATAATGGATTAGAGAAAGAGGACATTTGAAGTTTATCAAACAATTGCCAGACAAAAAGAAATATTAAATTATATAATATATAATTGAAATTATTGAATTTGCTATAAATTTGTTTATAGTTAACGATTCAGAAAACTTAAAGATCAGATTTGACAAACTGATAGAAGATGAGCTGTGGAGAAGTACACAAGAATAAAACTTTCTTATGCAGTTGTGTACAATAGAGGTAAAAAGAATACACTAAAATTATAAAAATCAAACTAAAACCATCTTCCTTACCAGATATTATTACTGTAAATTACTTTTCCTAAATCACTTTGGTTTCATTTTGGGGGCAATTACTGTCAGGATATATCAACAGTAGTTTTTAAATTTTTCTTAACTAAAAATCGCTTATATTTTCTTCAAACATCCAGAAGAACCAAATCTTTCCAAATGAGCCACCCTCCTCAACAACCAACCCAAAATGCAGGAGAAGCTAGTAGAAACCCTTTTTTGAACTAATTCATCAAAGTGAATCAAACATCAAAATGTTGGTGCAGCACACCAACAACTTTCAGGAGTTTCCAGTTAGTTATTGGCTTGGCAAAGCATTCGCCTTCACTTTCCCATCCTTCCTGGATTAAAGAATCAGTCTGCAAAGTTAGAAAGAGTTTCTTCAGGTGAGGTTCGAAATACACTCCATCCTTTTTTTAAAGACAATTTAGAAGCAACTGCCAAACCGTAGAGACGACATATGAACCTATGCATAGGATACAGTATCTGAAAGGAAAGTATTTTTTAATACCCAAACCACCATGAATTGACGTGTGACGTGTTATTTGTAATAACAGCAATAAACGGTGTCGGGCCGCAGGAACTGCCAAGGCATCATAAGACACACCCCGACCCTCGTGAAGATCTCCCCGCTTCTGAGGCCGGTTCTGTCCAGATTCCTCTCTTCCCAGATGCCTCGCCGAAAGTTACTCGCCTTGGCAGGGGCCCTAAGACATCCTAACCAACGGCCCAGAAACAAGCTCTCTTGCCTTTTTCTCTCAAAAACCCTCCAGGCCCAACAGTCCGCTCGCTTGAAAAAGGAGACCCAGCAGGATCCCCGCTCGGTCAAAAAGAAGCCCGAGAGGCGCTCTCTTCATCTCGTCCGCTCCGGTCTACAACCTGCGCGAAGGTTGTTTTTAACTTACTCCGACGAGGGCGTAGAATTCAGGAGCGGCTGAGGGTCGAGGCCCATCCGCTTTCCGAGGCCAGCCGCCTTATTCTGTTTTCTTCCCCTCCTTTCTGGAGAGAAAGAGAAAGGCAGGTAGGATTCTCCGGAAGTAAACCGGAAATTTCTTAAACGGGACCATCTCTATGGCTGAGGCTTTGGTCTACCCCGGATACAAAGCGCTCCGACCGGAAGCGCTCCAAAGCCCCCGCTCTAATGCTCAGCTTCGGTAGTCTCCTTCCCCGTTCCTCGCAAGTCTTCCACATCCAGTTCTGCGCATGCGCCTTTGGCACGAATCCCTTGTTCAAGAAAGCGGGCTGGGGGTTTTTTGCTCCTGGTTCCCGGAGAAGGAATTCTCTTGGCTCTTCTGCCTATCTTACAAAAGATTAATATGAGTTTCCATCTCTAAATAACTATCGTTTTGGGGCGATATAAAGGCCCATTTCTCCAATAGAATAAACTAGTTTTTGAAGATAACGGGGAGATTACAATTATTATTGGGCAGAAAATTCCACTCATTTCAAAATGGCAAGATTGCTGAATTTTAATCCAATTTTAGGCAAACATTATTTAGAAATAAATCCGCCTGTTCAGAGATCTGAGAAGGTCCGTAATGATAGATATTTTTTCTTACAACTGTTTCTGTTATAAGAGTTATAACTCTTTAAAAAGTGTCACACAAATAAGTGAATGCTGAGAGTTGTGGGAGCGCCATCACTTGAGACTTTCAAGAAGAGATTGGACTCTCCTCTGTCAAAAATGGTGTAGGGTCTCCTGCTTGGGCAGGGGGTTGGATTAGATGACCTACAAGGTCTCTTCCAACTCTGATTGTTATCTGAGTACAAACACTATAAAGTTGTTGAGAAAGAAAGTGCCAATATTGCTTGGCAATATTTCTATTCTGTGTCCCTGTTGGTTTGGCTTCATCTCAGCCCCAGTATGAGAAGGCTTTGAATTACCTTTTACTGATGTTGAAATAATATATTTCCTGTTAGAAATAATTAGCAATAGTTTTTACTTAGCTTAAATATGTTGGCACTCTGGCAAATGATTACAAACTAGCTAAATGCATTTAGAGTGAGCAACAGGAACAATGAACAACTTAGAAATAAACATTAGATTAAGATCAATTCATATAGTGTTGTAAATTCTAAGATACCATTATTCTATAGTAGGTGCCTTTGTTGGGATGAAATAAATATTTCAGTTGTGTCTGACCCATCATGACCCTATGGACCAGGGTTGCCAACCATTTGGACCTCAGGGACCACCAAACTCATAATTTTAAATTCCAGGGACCACTAACCAGTTCTGTGGGCATGGCCTAATTTGTGGGTGTGGCTTGGCGGTCATGTGACTGGGCAAGGCTTGTATGTAAATATTATAAACATTTTATAAATATTGATTTTTTTATAAAAAAAGCAAGCAAACTCACCAAATTAACTCACAACACACCGTACATGTAAATGTTGAATTTTTTATTAAAAAAAGGGCAACTTTTACCCAAAATCAGGCAAAGCAGGCAAGCAGATTGAGTTGCTCACAGAATCGCAGATTCCTTCAGATCTATCTATCTGCCATTGGCTAGCTCAGTCTGTCACATAAAATTTGCTTACAAACAAACTCATAAAATCAGATTCAGTTAGAGATCTATGTTTCTGCCATTGGCTATCTGAATATGTACTGAATAATAGAACTTTCAGTCCTTAGGGAGGTTCGGCTGTGCTTAAATGCAGAGCTGAAGATCTAAAGACAAGCTAGAAAGCAAGAAATCCACCATTCCTAGCTGATCTAAATCTCCCAGCACAGCAGAACAGCTGATGGTTGGAAAAAGGAAAAATAGCAATTTAGCAGGCAAGTTTACTGGGTAAGAAATGAGTGGGTTCCTGCGGGCGGTGCAGCCTTGTGTTTCTGTGCAGCCTGGATTAATTGCTTTGGGGATGTGTGTGCTCTGGGGGTGAGATTTCTCTGCGGCCCAGCAAAATTTTATCATGGCCCATCAGTGGGCCGCGGACCACCAGTTGGCAACCACTGCCATGGACAACATTCCTCCAGGCATTCTTGTCTTCTACCAATCCATTTAAGCTCACGCCAACTGCTTCAGTGATTCTAACCACCTCATTTCTCTGCCATCCCTTTTTTTCTTTTGCCTTCAATTGTTCCCAGCATTAGGCTCTTCTCCAGTGAGTCCTTCCTTCTCATTAGGTAGCCAAATTATTTGATGAAATGAATAGGGAGTAGTTTACCAGAAATATTGAATCAATGTTATATTGGAGGACCCAAGAAGCATGTTTTCTCTGTCACAGTGCCTGCTGTCTGGAATGATACTTTCTAGATGGATGGCTCATCTGATGATGTTCAGGAAGCTAGTGAAAGCTTTGGGGCAGGGTGAAGGTTGTGCTGCTGGATGGGTGGTGGTGGAGTTATATGATTTTTTTTAATTCATTCATGATTTCTTTTTCTTTTTTACTTTTAAAAACATTCCGTGGGGGCGGTGGGGCAGGTAGCTTAGAAAATGTGTAAGTAAGTAAGTAAATCTTGAGGGAACCAAGCTTGGCAACAGTTCACAGTTCCATTCAGAGGTGGAATTCAGCAAGTTCTGACCAGTTCTGGAGAACCAGTAGCGGAAATTTTGAGTAGTTTGGAGAACCGGCAAATCCCACTTCTGACTGGAGATTTTAAAGNCAGTTCTGGAGAACCAGTAGCGGAAATTTTGAGTAGTTTGGAGAACCGGCAAATCCCACTTCTGACTGGAGATTTTAAAGTATGCTTCCCCTGCCAAGCCCACCAAGCCACACCCACGGAACCGGTAGTAAAAATTTTTGAATCCCACCACTGGTGCATGCTTGGTAGGCTGAAGGACCACTTTAGTGATAGATTATCATAGAGAAAATCTATGCAGTTGTTAAGAGTCAACATGAACTATGGGATGGACTCCAAAAGATCAGTTTAACTTTAAAGAAAGCTTTATTTAAAAAACAGAAAACATTTCTGTAGTAATGCAAACTTTCATTATTCTATAATTCATTTTAAGAGAAAGGTTAGGAGCAGAATATTACATAAAAAATGAAAGCTATGAAATGTAGTCCAATGTTAGAATATTTCTAAGAGGTAGAGATTGAAAGACTATTGTAATATCTGATCTTATATATTGCACAAAATATAGGATCAGATTAAAATATTTGAGAACACCTAAAAAAGACAAACCAGGATTTTCCTTTACTAAAGAAATTATAGAAATACAGTACAGGTAATCCTCCACTTACCACCACAATTGAGTCCAACATTTATATTGCTAAGTGAGACAGATTTTAAATGAGCTTTGCCCCATTTTCCCACCTTTCTTGCCACATTTGTTAAGTGAATCACTGCAGTTGTTAAGTTGGTGGCATTGTTATCCAGTGAATCTGGCTTCCCCATTCACTTTGCTTGTCAGAAAGTTGCAAAAGGTGATCACATGACCCAGAGAATACTGCAACTGTCAGAAGTATGAATCAGTTACCAAGCCTCTGAATTCTGGTCACACGACCATGAGGATGCTGCAGCAGGCATAACAGTGAAAAATGATCATAAGTCACATTTTTCAGTGTCATTTGTAACTTTTGTAAACCAAGGGCTACCTGTTTTCAAGTTTGTCTGCGTTTGACTGAATTGGATTTATGCTGTAACTGCAGACAAAGAAATTGCTTGAACCACAATAATAGCAGGACAAGGCTAGGTTGTGCCAAAAATATTCCTTATAAAATAGGAAAGACGTAGTATTCTGGTGACTATAGGACTCTTTAACAGCAGTCTAAGTATGTTGATTTAGAAGTAATATTCCAGCGTGCTCACTGGGTGTCTTTGAAGTATGCTTTTTCTTTTACTTCCTGGGTGGTCACGAGAACCATTTAATAATAATACCTTTAGAGATTATAATGTATTTTATACAACGATGGGAAGGAGTTTCTATGGGAAGGAGCATTTTAAAAGGCACAATGGCAGTAACAACTATGCTATCAAAGTCCCTTCCTTCTGTATACTAAAGTATGAGACATAGTAAAATCAAGGGCTCCACTTAAAACTTATCTGGCCACCTCTTACAGCCAGCAAAATCTGAACCATCTTTTTTGTTATCTTCACATTTGATTCTTCTTCTGGATATTGATGTAGAGTAGATAGATCCCACATTATAAGTCATCCTCCTTGTATAATGATCCTTATGCCGATTCCTCTTTGAAGGCTTCAAGCCACTGTGGAACCTGGACCTCGTTAGCTGTCTTAGACTCATCAACTTCCCCTTAGTTTACTGTCTTCCTTCTTTCGCTCCCTCAACACACTATCTGACATCACTTTTATTTTTAACCTCTTCAACTCCCGCCTCCCTGCTTTACACTCTCTTTGTATATGAAAACTGTTATCTAATCTATTTCCCCAAAAGGCTATCTTCCTCAAGTACAGTTTATATGTCAGAGAGTTCATATGATAGAAGAGCATGTTTATCTTTTCCATTCTGTCACAAGTGTCTGGCTAATTACAATATTTTAGATTAAACTGTGATTACCTAGTCTGTGGTTCTTGTAAGAAAAGGAATGGGAGAACCTGAGGGTGGAGTGAAAAGGGACAAGCCGAGAATCTTTACCCATAACAGCACTAAGTCCAAACCTCCTCTTGTTTGGTGTTAACCTTTATCTAACTATTGCCGTTAACCTTTCTCTAAGCATAAACAAGTGCCATTCCTATGCATTTGTTTATTGGAATGTGTTTGTGTGTGCATTTATTGAATTTATTCATCATAGTCCATTAATTTGCTGCTTTATTTTGATCTCTATTTATTTTAAGCTTATACACTTCCTCCACAATGTTTCAGAGGGATAAGAAGTTGGTGTGATGGAAAGCTTAAAGCGGCTACCACCTTAAAAGATACATCATCTTGGATATTTTATTTGAGGATTAATATTTCTACTTTTAAAAATTTGTAGGGTTGCTGTGTAAATTAATTATAGCTTTAGCCACATCAGAAATGTCAAGCTCCTACCTAAATACTCTTTTGTTGGCAAAAATACCAGTGCAGGGAAAAAAATAACATTAAAGAATGCTAAATTTTAAATAAGAAAACAGATGACTTAAAATCAGTTTCTATAGCAGCAATATAATGATATTGTGTAGTTTATAATAATTAATTGTTGGGCAATAAATTTAATAACTCAAGAGACTTACAATCAATAAAGAATAATTAGGTTAACGGAATAGTCTGTTAATTTTGAAGTTGGTTCCATCACTTTCTTAGAGGAGATGGTGTCATCCCCCAAACATGGATATTTTTCTTCATTGATCATTCTGGCTTCACTGGCAGTCTGATGGAGCCTTAAAAAAGGAGAACACAACAGTATTTCTAACTGTGTTGCTTCTTGATGATCAGTTTCAGGAAATTGGTTTTTTGGATACTGCAGAGTCCCATCCTCTTTCTAACTTCATTAAACCTATATGAAGCTACTGAAAGAAGTCATCAAGAGAATTTGGCTCACAGCTTTAACATCTGACTTTAATGTTAACCATAAGCTTTCTTCTCAAGCCAATTCTAAGGTAAAATTATTAAGAAGCTGTTTATCAAACTGTTTATCAAGCTGGCCTAAGAGCCATGTTTTGATATCTTTTTTTGAAGGACAGGAAAGGGGGCCTGCCTCAACTCCACAGAACAGGAACAATGCCATGAAGGCTTTCTTCCTAGACCCAGCAAGTCAGTTCTTTAACTGAGGGGAATTTGTAACCTATCTCCCCTGTCTGACCAGGTGAGATAGGCCAATGTAATAGGATGAAGATAGTTCCATAGATTGTTTTACATATACATTACTGCCTACATTTATAGCAGTGGTTCCACTGTATTTTTGAAATATCTGCTATTGATGTAAGGAGTGAACCAATGTGCTGTGAACCAGAAGAGTGATGTAAATGACTCCTATTAGATGTGGTTTTAAAAAGTTCAATAAAAGTAAAAAGCAAAAATTACAGGTAAAGTTTTGTTGCACTTTATCTAAGAAATCAGCTTAAATATGAATAATAAAATATATAATGTATAAACATGCCAGTGCTGCTTTTAAAATAGGGTAGAAAACATACAGGTAGTCCTCGACTTATAACCGTTTGTTTAGTGAAAATTCAAAGTTACAATAGCACTGAAAAAAGTGACATGACCATTTTTCATATGACCATTGCTGACATGACCCCATGGTCATGTGATCAAAATTCAGCTTGACAACTGGAATATACTTATGACCATTGCAGAATCCTGGGGTCATGTGATCACTTTTTTGCAGCCTTCTGGCAAACAAAACTAATGGGGAAGTCAGATTCATTTAACAACCATGCCTCTAGTTTAACAAATCCAGTGAGTCACTTAATGATTGTAGCAAGAAAGGTCGTAAATGTGGCAAAACTCATAACTGTCTTGCTTAGTAATGGAAATGTGGGGCTCAGTTGTGGTCATAAGTGAAGAATTACTGTATCTGTGAAATCTTTAATGTTTTTATTCTCAAGAATTTTGTAACAGTCACTGTCATTTTATTTTGTTATTTTTCCTTAAGAATGTTTAATACTTGTTTGTAGCTTTACCAGTATTTTATTATGTTATGCACTATGTACTATGTATCACATATCCAAATAAGCTTTGAATCTTGAGATTGTACATGACAAAGACTTTAAAACAATTTCTGCAAAATTTGCATATGCCAATAAGGATGTGCAGATCAGGCTTGGGGAATTAGAAGAAGGACAATTTGCATGCCCCAAACAGGAATAAACCTGCAAAAGATGGACTCTCAACTTGACTGTAAAATAAAAAGGAATGAAAAGAACTTTTAGTTATCTGAGAGATCAACCTACAGAAAGGAAATCAGCCATAGAGAATGCAAATAACATGCTTACTAACTTACTAACTTTTAAGATGTAATAATCATCAATATTTATCCACTACAATTTTTATAACTTCTCCTATTTCAATTTCCTGGGCCTCACAAGGATGAACTACAACAAATTGCAACATAAATATCAGTAAAGAGAAAGGGTAAAACCTACAGTATTTAATGTCAGAAATAATACTGTTCAATAGATAGTAATTTATTTTATTTATTGGAATTTGTTTGATGATTAAAATTAATACTTGTTTTTACCTGTGTTACAAGTATTGGAATGCACTTATTCAATGTATTTCGTTGAAAGGATATGTTCATGATAAGTATGACCTCACCATATTTTTGGTTATGTAGGTGAGATCCAGACACTTTTTTGAATTTGAATGCCTAATAAAAGCCAAAAAGCATATATCACCTGCAATTAAATGGCATCATTAAATCAAATTGTGCTGAAACTTAAAAGCTAAATTCCCACTTTATTGTCTTTGTTCATTCTTCAGGAAATGAAGATTTAAAAATAGTGATGTAAATGACTCCTATTAGATGTGGTTTTTAAAAGTAATCAGAATTTTAAAAAGAATAACTTGAATTCTACTTCCTATTTGAATGGATGACACTTATAAGAATAATTTAGCCTTTTTTTTTTACTACATCAGGAATGCGTGATTCTTAAATCTGAAATAATGGGAGTTCTGGATATTGCTGAAAAGATTTCTGTTGGATAGCCTTGAGACTATTCGACTGTTGGACTTTCAAGAAGTCTAAAGAAAGAATAAATTCCACATTATTACATATACTGTTATTATAGCAGTGCGTGAATTTTTGATGAAGAACCATATCAATTCATTTTTAGATGTATGGTTCTTTGGAATAATAAGACAAATAACACACTAGATGTAGGAATACTACATTATCACCATTTATGTCTAAAGATGAAAAAACAACAAAGCATTTCCTATTTATACAGTAGACCTTAAATATAAAAATAGAAATAAAGAGCACAAGCAACTTAAATGTCTCAGAAATGTTAAATGGCACACTAGAATATCCACTAAAGAAGACATTTCTGGAGAAAGAAAAGGGGAGAAAAGGCAGTAGACAAAGAAAGCCTTTTAATTCCTCTGTTAGAATCAGAGAGAACAACTGATTACAAAAGTTATTTTTGGAACACAAAGAGCAGTTGGCTCCATGCAAGTTAATGGGTGGATCATGATAATAATCCACAGGGCAATAATTTTATGTCATTTATTTGGAATTTAAATAATTTCAGAATTGCCTCAGTATCATCTGCCATTGTTTCAGAGTAGAATTGCCATTCCCTGAGGGATGGATCATAATTGTTAATTTGGATGCACAGGATTCCAAGTTTAAGACTTGCACATGTTCAACAGGTCAACTTTCCCAGAAGGTCTGGTAAGCAAAATACAATCACAGTACAAAATATAAATAGGTGTGTTGGTCATTCTCAAAAGTAGGTAAGAAAATAGAAATAGATACCAGCTCCAACTGATAATGTATAGGAAAGAGGAAGGAAGAGGAAGGTTAGAATGATCAAGATTTTAAAATAATATGAAATATAAAATTAACTAACTACATTTACGGTCTAAATTCTAATAAAGTGTAAATGGCATAGCTGTCAAAGGAAGGCACTTGCGATTTTGCAAAAGAGTTTATTCTGGCTTCTTTATCAGATGCTCAAAGACAAAGAAGATTATGCAAGGAAGGTCATGTATCTGGAAATGGCAAATTCCAGGATTTTTGCTATTGTTGTTCATGCTTTCAAGTCAGTGTTGACACTTGTCAAGTGCCTGTACTAGTCTCTGCAGTATGTTGCTATTGTACCCTTCCAAAAGCTCCCAGAAAGTCACAATCTCAAGATCACCGAGTAGGGAAGACTAGAACTCAAAGTCTCATAATTTCTAGCTTGATGCCTTAACACTATACCAAACTGATTCTCTTCTGGTTAAAGACCGGAAATTCAAACTCATTTCTCAGTAGCCTGATACAATCTGTTCTTCTTCCCTGCAGGTAATTCTTTGTAAGGATGAAAAATATGGCAGAGAAGAAACAGTCTTAAATGTGCAGTAATACATATTTTAAATAAGGCTTTTTCCACAATGCAACCTCAAGCTGCTGACTCTTGCATGTAAATCTGCTGGAAAGGAAGCCGACTCTCCCCAAATTTCAAACCCTTCCTTTGCTTTGTCCCCAGTGATGGCCTGATGTTCTGCCAGGACTGCATTTTTACCACAGCCCCTGGTTGATGAATTCACCTTCTTTAACCCTCCTGGGATAAACCCTGGAATAGATAGATACCAATGCACAGGTATCTATCTATTCCTGGATCAGTAAATCAAGAAAAGAAAGGAAACATTCCTGATTTATCTTCCTGTCACCTGGATAGATGACATAAAAAAGGCCAAAATGTTGCCAATTTCCTGCAACTTATTTTAAAAAACTCCCTCAGTTTTTTATTATTTTACAAGTGAAATTGTAACAAAAAAAATTGCTATGGAGGGCAGAGGAGTGCAAACCTCTTGCCACACTACATAGTAGCCAGGCAAAATACAATTGTTTTACCCACCATAAAATGTAGTGCAGCATCATTTGAGCTGCCTCAAGCTAGAAAACACAACATTTGGTGGGTGATGATGCCTTCCAAAGTAGGCTATGATGGATACAGGACAATGCTAAGTACCCCTACACTTCAGAATTGATCAGTAGGGAATTGAATCAAAGTATTCATGTGGACAAGTTCTACTACAGATGTCTGGTCATTTCTGAGTTACTTCTGGAGTAACTGGTTTCTCATATTGCATTAAACTGTACATGCTGAAGCCGAAATCAATCATACTACAGTTGGGCTTATTGCAATGTGCGAAAGAGAAACAGCAAAAGGTTGAATTAGTCAAATATTTTCTTGGTAGAAAAGTTCTATAACTATTCCTTTTATACTACTCAGAATGTACAGCTGGCACAAATCACAACCGCCTACTTGCTGACGGGCCTTAATGGGTTTACAAAAATAACATCTGTTCTGCAGGAATCACACTGGCATCAGACCTACAAGGTAGACTAGAACAGGAAGCTAACTCCATAGGAAGACTATTAATTGAGAAAGACTATAGTAACACAATCTTACAAATCTGCTTGTGCTTTTCTTCCCGTCCCTCTTATTTCACAATGAATCAGAGAGGAATCAGTCTGAGTCTCTTCTTAATGCTATCTCCTTTTCCAGGACTTAAAGAATGCTTCTGACCACAGTCTACTGTTGTTCTATAGTCCACACAGTAGCCTGTTGTGTTAACTCTAATGCTTTTTTGATATTTTAGAATATATTTTACCATTATCATAATTAATTGTAATTGTTTTGTTCGCTGGTCTAGAAACAAATAAAGATTGATTTGATTTGAATGCTTCTATCCTTTTTTAAAACCATAAAATACTGTACATGATAGGTTCTGAATATCTGCCTCATAGCCATCTCTCTGGCTTTCTACAATTGTCACCAAGACGTTTTGGTGCTGGTGAACACCTATAATGTTCTTTATAGCTTGGATTCTTGTTATCTTTGGGACAGTCTTCTTCATGTAGAAGCTATCTAAGCTATACAATGTAATTGGAAAAGAATACTCCAGGTACCCATCCTGAAAGCAATCAGACAATGGATTTTCTCAGGACTTCTGGAATAGTTCAAGAGCACAACAGCAGTTTATCCTAACCAAGATGTTAGTTAAGCTCTAACATCCCACCTTTCTTGAAAGGATGCTTTGTATGATGGGCTGGGGCTTCTGCTATTAATTTTTGAAACAGAGATTTGAATCTGAGAGCTCAAATCACTGTCTTCCATAGGCTGGATTCACACATTGTAGTGAGCTGTAATGTGGTTTGTTTAGTTCTGAATGTTGAACCACTGTAGTTTGTATGGTATAGTTTGTATTTCTACTCAACCTATGAATTGAGAAAATTAGAGTACAGAAGAATTAAGGAACTAAAGCCAAATCCTTTAGAATTGAGAGATAAGTAAGGTGCTCCAACACAAAAACAAATTTCAAAATGAGAAAATATATGTGTGATTCATAAAAAAGGATTCCTGCATCATAGCAAATATAAAGGCTTAAACGGATTGATATTTTTACTTTAAATATTTATGACAAATATCAAATCACCGATATCATTCCTAAATTACTCATCTTTGTGATTTCACATTTTCTCCTCCACTCTGAATCTCCTTATTCTTCAATTATTCTCACTGAATGACTTAAAATTTCACTTTTTAAATATACACGAGTTAATTTTCTTTCCAATTTGCAAAGTGGCATAAAACTGTTCAGATTTCAATAGTGGGTTCCACAGTAGGAACACCAGTAAGCATCTAAATGAGCTTGAGTTTAGCTTACTTTTACCAACAGCTTCTTCTTTTTTTTTTTGGCACATTTTCATTTTGGAACTTTACATAAAAAACAAAATAAATCTCATCGTTCTCAGCACATCCCCTTTTTAAAGGACAGTAACGGAAGTGGCGGACGGACTTATCCAATTCCTGGAGGTGCGTTGTTGTAGCAACGCGGACCAAACTCCTCTATTTTCGTTCCCGCATTCTTCTCTTCTATTCCTTATTATAGAAGCGCTTCCGGCTGCATGTAGCATTCTGACATCACCTCCCACCCGCACCCTAATGACGTCAGCCCCGGGAGCAGCGTGTGACGACCGTGCGTAGGGGAACGTGGTGACGTATCCTATTTAAAGGTCCCCAAGTCGAGGATGGAGGCAGAATCAGCAAGTGCTGCTACCGCGTGGGGGTCCGCGGCTGCGGAGTAGCAGAGAGAGAGAGAGAGACTGCGCCGCGCACCCTCGCCGGGAGTGCTGGGCCTGAGTGGGGCAATAAGCGAAGGTCGCTCGCTCCGTTCTGCCTCCTTTCCCTCTCCCGTTCCTCCCCATTTTTGGTGGCTGCAGGGGCCGGTGGGAGGGTCGGAGTGAAGCCAAGCGAGAGCCCCGCCTTCAGCTCCACCTGCCCTCTCAGGCCCCGAGCGTGGTGGGGGAGTCGGGCGCGCTCGCTTCAGTGCCCTGCGCAGGGAACCCGCCAAGGGAGCGAGTGGCCGCTTGGCCGAGCGCGGTGGCGTGTGCGCGGGCACGGGCAGGAGGTGTGAGGAGGAGCAGGAGAAAACCTGAGCCGCCTGGTGCGCCTCGGCTCCGCGTCGGAGGTGTTGGAGAGGCTACCGCTCCCCCTCCCCTCCTCTTCCCGCCGCTGCAGCCCGCGCTTTGGCCCCGCTGCTGCAGCGAGGGGCTAGAGGGGCGCTGCTGCTGCTGCTGTCGGCGCCAACGCCGCCGCTGCCACTCCTCCTGCTCGGCTGCTGCTGAGTATGATTGATCTGCCGGACACGAGACGGAGGAAGAGGCTGCCCCGCTGCAGAAGCGGGCGGGATTGAAGGGGACCTGCCTTGCCTTGCCGTGGGAAGGACCCGCGGCTCTTTGGCCGCCTCCCGCGTTGCATCCACTGCCTTTCCCGTTTCATCTTCTGCCAGCCTCCGCCCACCCGCCCTTAAAGGGGATGCGCGGCCCGTGCCCTGCCTCCGTGGCCGGTCTACCGGAGCCCGATGTCAGCACCGGCAAGGGGGCTTCTGCCGGATGCTGCCTCTGCTTGGGAAAATGAAGCGACACCCCCCAGGCTCTCGCTGCTGCCGCCGCTGCGCTCGACGGGGGTGTTAGAAGGAAGGGCGGCGCGGAGCGCTGCGCACACCGCAAGCCCCGCGAGCCTGCTCTCTACCTGAGGCGGACCGCGATCCGGGCGCCCGTGGTTTTCGGGCATTTCCATAAACTGCTAAGGCATCCGCGCTGCTGTGGATTTTTTTTTTTTTTTTTA